>JABWTJ010001057.1:0-56489 GCA_016801875.1 Solanum sitiens
GAATTTAACCCCGCCAGATCCCTATATTGGCAGTATAGGTTCGAAGACTAGGAGATGTATGGAGACCCATACCCGACAAGCCGGACAGTCTCATCTCATGAGAGTTACGTGAACCTTCATCCTTCCCGAAAGAAGGCATCACCGCTCATAGCTAGCCTATCGGTGCTCAGTATAAAGTTACATTACATTCATCTTATACGTCATGAAAGCTGGCTTCTAGTATGAGGACAACATAGCTCATTAGATGATTTCTCATCTCATCATTAGTATTAAGTGTGTTAAGCTCAATACTTTCATTAGAGTGTTCATAGAGACTGGTCTCTTGATTATCTTACACTCTCATTGGTGAGTACGTATTGGTAACACTTACTTAGGCTCATTTGAGACTGCTCTCATCATTTACATTATCCTCATATCATGTTGTCACCACCTTCTTCATCATTAGCACCTTTACTCTTCATAGTTACTCACCTCTTATTGCGTGAATGTTCATTTCATCATTTCATAGTTCATCTCATCATATGCCAATGCACTTGGCCACTTAGTGTATCTTACACTCATACTTAACCCTCCTAGGGTTCATCATTTCATTTCATACATCTTAGGTTCACTTGCTTTTGAACGTATATTAGACTTATGTATCTATACATACAAGCCATGGGGCTTCATTCATAGTTCGTTAAGTGATTCTTACTTTCCTAAGATTATGTAGTACAAGACTTATGTATCTTGTATATATGCTAAGATGTTGATTTTGATCTATGTAGGTGGGATTATTCTTGAATATTTTGTTCACGTATGACTTATGTATCATTACGGAAATTTGGGCAAGGAAACCCAATTTCGAATCACTTGGATATCATTTACATTTTCATTGATTTTATTTTTAATATTCATAACATTGTAACTCTAGATTAAATCCCAATATTAATATCGTATCATTAATTTTCTACTTAATTTTTCTCTTAAGTTGGCCGAAGGGTTGTGGGTTCGAACCCCCACAACCACTTTTTATTTTTCCTTAAATTATCCTTGTCCCAATTCGCCTAAACCAAGAGGTTGTGGGATCAAATCCCCACAGCCTCTTATATTTTCCTTAAATTTCACTGGGATAGGGAGGTTGTGGGTTCGAACCCCCACAGCCTCCTTATTCAATCTTTAATTTTGCTGAGGCTGTGAGGTGGTGGGTTCGAACCCCCACAGCCTCATAACTTTATTTTAATTAGATTAGGCGAATGGCAGTGGGGTTGTGATATCGAACCCCCACAACCTCAGTTTATTTCTTAGTTAATTTTACCTCTCCTTTTCAACCTTGAGGTCGTGGGTTCGATTCCCACGCCTCAGGTTTTCTTTTCTTTATTTTCTACCCTTTCGCGCGTGCCTGGAGGTCGTGGGTTCGAATCCTATGCCTCCCATTTATTTGTTCAATTATTTTTCTCCTCTTTCTCCTCCAGTTCGCGAGTTTGATTCCCCCAGTCCCCTTTTTCTTTTCTTTTCTCGCGAACTCACAGTAGCCAAGTTCGATTCCCCCCAGCCCCATTTTCTTTTCCCTTTTTTCGCGAAATCCAGTAGCCAAGGGTCGAATGCCCCCAGTCCCATTTTCATTTTTTTCTTTGTCGCGAAACCAGTAGCTAAGGGGTTCGATTCCCCTTAGCCCCATCACTTTTTTTTTCTTTTTCAGCCTTCTTAACATGTGAGTTATTGGGTTCAATTCCCCTTGACCTCACTTATTTTATTTCCCCTTTAAAAAACCAAGATTTTAACCCCATTGTAGAGTGCACAAATCTGGAAAATTTTAGTCATTCTTCAACTCATTTTTAGGCGCATCTTTCATAAGTTTATTTGCTAAAAGATTGTTATTCAATCAATCATATTTAATTGCAATAAACATCACATTGTATACACATTTCACACATAAAATACACAAGAAAAACATGTATTACAAGACCCCAAAACAGTGGCCAAACACACTACCAACATGCACGCATACACACCTCCTTTTTTTATCACACTTTGATTGTCATCTTCGTGATTCCCCGCACATAAACATATTCACATTTAATATAAACACATCATACATGCCTAAATCTACCAGCACAACATACCCATCCTACGAATACACTTGGGAGCTAGTGACAAGGACGTGCAAAAGGGGATTAACCTTAGTTTTGGAGTGAATAGTTTAAATCGTAAGGGACTCTTTGGAAAGGGACCAAGATAGAAGAAACCCATACCTTTTGACGTTGTTCAAGCGTGAATTTGCTGCCCAAAAGTTCCACCAAACCACGCCCAATTCACCTCAACGTACACATCACTCGACGAACAACCTCTCTTTGCCTTGACTTTTTTGATTACTTTGCTTTTCTTAAAAATTTTCGTGTGTTCTTCAGGTGTGAAGAACAATTGTTGTTAAACAGTTCTTGAGTTTTTTTGTTAGGCAGAGCATGAGAGAATGAGAGTTGAGAGACGTGAAAGAGAGTTGAGAGACGTGAAAGAGAGTTATTAGGATTAGGAGTGTAGGTTTGAATTTAGTCAAAGTAAGGTTTAATTTAACTAATAAAAATTTGATTTATTTAGCTTAGGTAGAATGACCATTGTGCCCTTAAAAAAAATCAGATTTTTTATCAACAATTATATCCTTAATTGATGCTTCTAGTGGGGCTCGAACCCGAGTGACACCCCATTTACGAAAATAGGTCACTTCGGGTCGCCCCAACCCGAATTGCTCTTTTAAATTAAATTAACTAATTAATTATTAATTTCTAAGGTTAATTACAATATTACCCTTGGCCTGGAAAAGACCATTTTACCCCTGGACCCTAAAAACTTAAAATTTCTTCTTTTAAGTCCGGTAAAGACTCTTTCGATTAAATCTTCGTTTTTGTGAGTCTCACATGGTTGGTTCCAACCTTTCCAAGCTCAATTAACTCCCCAAGTTAGTTGGCTTGGTCGTAGTAGGGGTTCTGAGGTCTGGTTCTACGCGTATCAATCCGTGTGGACCTTGGTCAGATCGCAAGCATTCTTGACACCTTAAGTAATTATCTTTTTCATTTTTAGGGTTGTTACATTATCCCCCCCTTAGGAACATTCATCCCCGAATGACACTACCAATACACATCGTAATGCCCTTCAGATCATAATAAAATCACTATTCACAGTCAAGCAATAGTAACAAAATACGGAGAGATAAGGAAACATAGACTTAAAAGTAGGAAGTCTAACCTCAAGAGCTGCATAGATGAGGGTAGCGGGATCTCATGTCGGACTCAGCCTCCAACGTAGCACCCTCAACAAGATGATTTCTCCACAATACCTTCACTGTGGCAATCTCCTTGTTCCTCAGCCGCTTGACCTGTCTGTCTAAGATCTCAACAGGTACCTCCTCATAAGACAAGTCTTCACCAACCACCAAATGTTCAACAAGTAGAATCGATGCTGGATCACCTAGGCACTTCTTCAACATAGAGACATGAAAGACTGGATGAACAGAAGATAGCGCTGCAGGCAATGCTAACTCATAGGCCACCTCACCCACATGCTGCAGGATCTCATATGGCCCAACATACCTCAGACTCAGCTTCCCTTTTCTTCCAAATCTCATCACCCATTTCATAGGTGATATCTTCAAGTAAACCTGGTCACCAACTTCAAACTCTAAGGGCCGCTTTCTGTTATCTGCATATGACTTCTGCCGACTGTAAGCAATAGACAACCTGTCCCTAATCACTCTGACCTTTTCTAAGGCCTCATGAATGATCTCTGGACCCAAAATGGATGACTCTCCAATCTCGAACCACCCAACTGGAGATCTACACCTCCTACCATACAGTGCCTCAAACGGTACCATCCCAATGCTGGAGTGATAACTATTATTATACGAGAACTCTATCAAAGGCAGATGGTCATCCCAGTTACCTCTGAAGTCGATCACACATGCTCTCAACATGTACTCCAATGTCTGAATGGTGCGCTCTGCCTGCCCATCTTTCTGAGGATGAAAGGCAGTACTAAGCTTTACCTGCGTGACCAAGCTCTTCTGGAAAGATCTCCAGAAATGTGAAGTAAATTGAGCTCCTCTATCTGAAATGATAGAAAAAGGAATCCCATGCCATCTCACAATCTCATCAATGTAGAGTCTCGCATAATCCTCGGCTCTGTAAGTAGACTTCACAGGGATAAAGTGGGCAGACTTAGTCAATTTGTCCACAATAACCCATATGGAGTCATGCTGCCTCCTAGTCCTCGAAAGAACAACCACGAAGTACATATTAATGGCCTCCCACTTCCAAGTCTGAACCTCAATAATCAGAGTCAGACCTCCAGGCTTAAGATGCTCTGCCTTGACCTGCTGACAATTAGGACACTTGGACACATACTCTGCAATGTCCTTCTTCATGCCATCCCACCAATAAATCTGCTTAAGATCATGATACATCTTGGTGGAACCTAGATGTATGGAATATCTGGAACCATGGGCCTCTACAACAATCCTGGCCTGCAAATCATCCACATCTGGTACACACAGCCTGTCTTGATACCTAAGTATGCCATCACCTCCCAAAGCAAAAACTCATTCGTCTTCATCAGTACTGAGTCCTTCAGCTCCATCAACACAGGATCTAGATGCTGACCCTACTTGACTTCAACTACCAAGGATGATTTAGAACTAGGATAAACTGAAACATCCCCACTAGTAGAGTCAACCAATCGCACACCCAGTCTTTCCAGTCTGTGTACATCTTTCACTAGCTCCTTCTTCTCATCCTCAACGTGGGCTGTACTTCCCATGCTCATCCTGCTCTAAGCATCAGCTACAACATTAGCCTTACCTGGATGGTAGTGCATATTCATGTCATAATCCTTCTACAGCTCCAACCATCTCCGCTGACGTAGATTGAACTCTTTCTGTGTTAAGACGTACTGGAGACTCTTGTGGTCTGTGAATACATCCACATGCACTCCATACAAGTAATGCCTCCACAACTTCAGTGCAAACACCACAGCTGCCAACTCCAAGTCATGAGTGGAATAATTCTTCTCATGAACCTTGAGCTGTCTGGACGCATAAGCTATCACCTTACCAATCTACATAAGAACACAACCCAAACCAACCCTAGATGCGTCACAGTAAACAGTGTAATTCTCACCACACTTAGGCAAAGTAAGCACTGGGGCTGAAGTGAGTCTGTCCTTGAGCTCCTGGAAACTCCTCTCACAAGTCTCCATCCACTCAAACTTGGCTTTCTTCTTGGTCAAAGCTGTCAATGTGGAAGCAATGCAAGAAAAGCCCTCCACAAACCTGCGGTAGTAACCAGCCAATCCCAAAAAGCTACTGATGTCAATGGGAGTAAGAGTCTTTGTCCAGTTCTTCACAGCCTCAGTCTTCCTGGGAACCACCTCCACGCCCTGATCGGACACAACATGACCCAGGAAGGTCACTGATCTCAGCCAGAATTCGCATTTGCTGAATTTGGCATACAACTGATGATGTCTAAGTACTTGCAAGGTTAGTCTCAAATGTTGTTCATGCTCTTCCTTGGTCTAAGAGTAGATGAGAATGTCATCAATGAATACTATGACGAAAGAGTCAAGGCATTCACGGAAGACCCTGTTCATAAGATCCATAAATGCAGCAGGTGCATTCGTGAGACCAAATGACATGACTAGAAACTCATAGTGACCATAACGGGTACGAAAGGCTGTCTTTGGGATATCTCCATCCCTAACCCTAAACTGATGGTACCTTGAACGAAGATCAATTTTTGAAAAGAAACTAGACCCTTGGAGCTGATCCAACAAATCATCTATTCTGGGAAGTGGATACTTGTTCTTTATAGTGACTTTGTTGAGCTGCCGATAATCGATACACATTCTAAGGGTTCCATCTTTCTTTTTCACAAACAACACTGGAGCGCCCCAAGGGGATATGCTCGGCTGAATGAAACCCTTATCAGTGAGATCTTTTAACGTCAGCTTCAACTCTTTGAGTTCAGCTGGAACCATTCTTTAAGGGGGAATGGAAATTGGTTTAGTATCGGGTTCTAAGTCGATACCAAAATCAATCTCTCGAGGGGGAGGGACTCCAGGCAAATCACTAGGAAACACATCTAAGAACTCATTCACTACAGGAACTGAGTCTATGGAAGGAATGTCATGATCCAAATCATTAACACTCATAAGATGACACAATAACCCCTTGGACATCATTTTATTGGCCTTAAGGTTCGAAATCAAGAGGTTAGAACGACTCGAGTTGTACCCCTCCTAGACTAGCTCCTCTTCATTAGGGAAACAAAATCTCACCACTCTACTACGACAGTCCAAGCAAGCATAACAACTGTGAAGCCAGTCCATGCCAAGAATAACATCAAAATCATGCATGGGTAACTCAACCAAGTCTGCACATATAGTCTTACTACTTATCGCTATTGGGCAACCGTTGTATACTCTATCAGTTCTTACATTTTCTCCTAAAGGTGTACTAACCACTATAGGATCATGCAGAACTTCAGGCAATATCTCAAAAGTGAGAGCAAGCAAAGGAGTTACAAAGGAAAGAGTAGACCCTGGATCAAATAAAGCATAAACAGAAGTTGAGAATACTTGCAGCATACCTGTGACCACATCAGCGAACTTCTCTTGCTCCTCCCTGCCCTTCAGGGCATAGAATCTATTCCTCTTAGGAGGCTCGGCTGCTGCTGCACCCTGTGGATTAGGCCTAGGCTGAGCATTACCTCCAGCCTGACCTTTGTTATGTGGGCAGCCTCTAACCATGTGTCCACTCTTACCGCAACCGAAACAGGCATTAGTGCCCTGTCTGCACTCTCCATTGTGAGCTCGGCAACACTTAGCACAATTCTTTTTAGGACGCTGCATCTCACCTTCATTGCCCTTCTTGGGCTCAAGTCTGCCTCCTCTAGGTGCTGTACTCCTCTGAAAGTTTGAGTTCCCAGAACTCTGTTGCCCCTTCTTGAACCTGGGCTGCTCACGGACACCAAAATTGTTTCTGTGGCCTCCATGGCTGGGACCTGCCTGATCTTGAGGCTTAGGCCTTCTAGTATCACGAACACCTCTCTTTTTACGGCTGTCCTCTACCTGCTGTACATGCACCATCAACCTGGAGAGGTCCATATTATCTTGGAGCATCGCAGACCGACACTCCTCCTCCAGATCTCCATTGATTCCTGTGAGGAACCTGCTCATCTCATCCCTGCTGTTAGACACAAGAGAAGTGGCATACCTGGATAATTTCACAAAGCTCAGTACTCCCCTCATTCTTGTTATTAAATACTAAGGAAAGTAACATACCTTGATAGCTTAACAAACTTCAGGGAATACTCCCTAACTGTCATAGAGCCTTGTTTAAGGTTGATGAACTCCTCAACCTTGGCTTCCCTCATCTCTTTGGGGAAGAATCTCTCCAGAAATGCTGTCTTGAACAGCTCCCATGTGACTAGAACTCCGTATAAAACTCGGCTATCCTGCCACATCTTGCACCTAGTCTGTGCAACATCCTTGAGCTGATAGGAAGCCAGTTCAGCCTTTTCAGTATCTGTGGCCCCCATAGCCACCAGAATCTTATGCACCTCATCCACAAACTCCTGGGTATCCTCTGCATTCCTAGACCCTGTGAAAATAGGAGGATTCATCCTCGTGAAGTCTCTCAGTCTGTCAGCCATGCTACGAATCGGTGGGTTCTCCCTCTGAACATCCTATCGGTTGACCTGGGCAGTCATAGCGTGGGCCTGCATAGTAATGGCCTGTGCCATTTGGGCCAGAGATGCCCTCACCTCAGCATCAGTCAACCCATCTAGGTTAACTGGCATAGCCACTGCTTCAGTTGGAGCCTGGGGTGGAACCTGATTGCCCCCAGCAGCTGCACCTCCTCTCCTCTGACCAATAGCCCTCCTAGTATTCATTCTCTGAAAACAACAAAGATTGATGTTAGACACGCTCATAACACAAAGAAATTAGACATAAGGAAAAGCACGATAAGATCAGAAAAAGGGAAGTTTTCCTACGCATCATGCAGTCTCTAATCCAGGATAGTGGTGCACTTCACTACCATGACTTAGAAACTAGTCAATGTGGTTGATGTAAACTCATTATTCTTGGAATTAAACCTAGTGCTCCGATACTAACTTTGTCACGACCGGGATTTAGACCCCAGATGAGACCGGCTTCGATGACCTCTCAGAGGTCGCAGACAAGACTACTTACGTCATTCTTACTTCATCTAGGTTAATTTTAGCGAAACATTTGAAACTTTTTGTTTCTTAACATACTTGTTAAACATTCATATCATTTCATAATTGTTCACCATCAACCATCTAACATTAATAGATAAGCAACTGAAAGAAATAGTTCAATAAGTATTAAGTGTATAATTGCCAAAATGGCACCAATACAGAGTCTGAATAAAAACAGGAAAGGAACGCTAGTGGAACATGCTCCACTAGCTCAACTCTAAAATTAAGCTTGAATGTAAAACAGTAGCATCCTCAAAAACATGAGGACCTACCAACTCCGGATGAATGGTGGACGTCCGGATAACTGCAACAATGATCCTGTCGCTATATCGTCCACCTGTACCAGCACCTAAAATAGTATAATTGTATAGGGTTAGCACACACTTGTACTAAGTATGGGTATATGCAAGCAAACACCAAGGACATGCATGAGAAAGAATAGCTCTTCCCTAACAACATGATTATAGTAAGTCAAGTCAGTGGACTTGCCAAATTTGGATTAGGAAAGTTATTGAACTTCCCAAATTTGGATTAGGAAAGTCATGCCATGAGAGAAACATGCATCATTATAATTATCATATTGCACACAGTACATAACATTTTTCATATAGCACATATCATAGCACATAATATATAACACATAGTTTCTTTCATATCATTCGTTCATATGCCATCAGACCTTGGAATCATGGACTTGTCATTAAGACTTTCCAACATGAGGGCTCAACATATGGGACCTAAACTAGGGAGTTTTCATTAGAAAACACAGAGTCTGTTTCATTCATTCATACATACTTCATTTCATTTCGTTCATAGGCCAGTGCGAACACCAGTTATACCTAGGGTGTAGTTTAAGACTTTCATCGGGTTTACTGTGCAATGATCAAGAATAACCTAGTGTCATTACCTGATTCTAGTTCACCTCTTGATTATCATATCCTAACACCTTTGGTATCGTTCATTTCATTATGAGCTTCATTTGAGGCTGGCCTTATTCATTCATTGGGAACTTTAACTTTAACCGACATAGATCATGTGAGCATCATGAAATCCAGTGTCTCCCCCACATCGAAAAGAGGTGGAATCACCGGCCAAAGTGACCCCATAACATGCTAGCGTACAAAGGAATTTATCCCCGCCAGATCCCTATATTGGCAGTATAGGTTCGAAGACTAGGAGATGTATAGAGACCCATACCCGGCAAGCCAGACAGTCTCATCTCATGAGAGTTACGTGAACCTTTGCCCTTCCTGAAAGAAGGCATCACCACTCATAGCTAGCCTATCGGTGCTCAGTATAAAGTTCCATTACATTTATCTCATACGTCATGGAAGTTGGCTTCTAGTATGAGGACAGCATATCTCATTAGATGATTTCTCATCTCATCATTAGTATTAAGTGTGTTAAGCTCAATACTTTCATTAGAGTGTTCATAGAGAATGGTCTCTTCATTATCTTACACTCTCATTGGTGAGTACGTATTGGTAACACTTACTTAGGCTCATTTGAGACTGCTCTCATCATTTACATTAGCCTCATACCATGTTGTCACCACCTTCTTCATCATTAGCACCTTTACTCTTCATAGTTACTCACCTCTTATTACGTGATTGTTCATTTCATCATTTCATAGTTCATCTCATCATATGCCAATGCACTTGGCCACTTAGTGTATCTTATACTCATACTTAACCCTCCTAGGGGTCATCATTTCATTTCATACATCTTAGGTTCACTTACTTTTGAACGTATGTTAGACTTATGTATCTATAAAAACAAGCCATGGGGCTTCATTCATAGTTCGTTAAGTGATTATTACTTTCCTAAGATTATGTAGTACAAGACTTATGTATCTTGTATATATGCCAAGATCTTGATTTTAATCTAAGTAGGTGTCATTATTCTTGAATACTTTGTTCACGTATGACTTATGTATCATTACGGAAATTTGGGCAAGGAAACCCAATTTCAAATCACTTGGATATCATTAACATTTTTATTGATTTTATTTTTAATATCCATAACATTGTAACTCTAGATTAAATCCAAATATTAATATCTTATCATTAATTTTATACTTAATTTTTCTCTTAAGTTGGCCGAAGGATTGTGGGTTCGAACCCCCACAACCTCTTTTTATTTTTCCTTAAATTCTCCTTGTCCCAATTCGCCTAAACCAAGAGGTTGTGGGATCAAATCCTCACAGCCTCTTGTATTTTTCTTAAATTTTTGCTGGGATAGGCTTATTCAATCTTTAATTTCGCTGAGGCTGTGAGGTGGTGGGTTCAAACCCCCACAGCCTCATAACTTTATTTTAATTAGATTAGGCGAATGGCAGTGGGGTTGTGGGATCGAACCCCCACAGCCTCACTTTATTTCTTAGTTAATTTTGCCTCTCCTTTCAGCCTTGAGGTCGTGGGTTCGATTCCCACGCCTCACGTTTTATTTTCTTTATTTTTCTCCCCTTCCGCGCGTGCCTGGAGGTCGTGGATTCGAATCCCACTCCTCCCATTTATTTGTTCAATTATTTTTCTCCTCTTTCTCCTCCAGCTCGCGAGTTCGATTCCCCCATCCCCCTTTTTCTTTTCATTTCTCGCGAACTCACACTAGCCAAGTTCGATTCCCCCCAGCCCCATTTTCTTTTCCCTTTTTTCGCGAAATCCAATAGCCAAGGGTCGAATCCCCCCAGCCCCATTTTCCTTTTTTCTTTGTCGCGAAACTAGTAGCTAAGGGGTTCGATTCCCCTTAGCCCCTTCACGTTTTTTTCTTTTTCAGCCTTCTTAACATGTGAGGTCTTGGGTTCAATTCCCCTTGACCTCACTTATTTTATTCCCCCTTTAAAAACCCAGATTTTAACCCCATTGTAGAGTGCACAAATCTGAAAAATTTTAGTCATTCTTCAACTCATTTTTAGACGCATCTTTCATAAGTTTATTTGGCTAAAAGATTGTTATTCAATCAATCATATTTCATTGCAATAAACATCACATTGTATACACATTTCACACATAAACTACACAAGAAATACATGTCTTACAAGACCCCAAAACTGTGGCCAAACACACTGCCAACGTGCACGCATACACACCTCCTTTTTCGATCACACTTTGATTGTCATCTTCGTGATTCCCCGCACATAAACATATTCACATTTAATATAAACACATCATACATGCCTAAATCTACCAGCACAACATACCCATCCTACTAATACATTTGGGAGCTAGTGACAAGGACATGCAAAAGGAGAACAACCTTAGTTTCAGAGTGAATAGTTTAAATCATAAGGGCCTATTTGGAAAGGGACCAAGATAGAAGAAACCCATACCTTTTGACGTTGTTCAAGCGTGAAGTTGCTTCCCAAAAGTTCCTCCAAACCACGCCCAATTCACCTCAACGTACACACCACTCGATGAACAACCTCTCTTTGCCTTGACGTTTTTGATTACTTTGCATTTCTTAAAACTTTATGTGTGTTCTTCAAGTGTGAAGAAAAATTGTTGTTAAACAGTTCTTGAATTTTTTTGTTAGGCAGAGCGTGAGAGAATGAGATTTGAGAGACGTGAAAGAGAGTTGAGAGACGTGAAAGAGAGTTATTAGGATTAGGAGTGTAGGTTTGAATTTAGTCAAAGTAAGGTTTAATTTAACTAATAAAAATGTGATTTATTTAGCTTAGGTAAGATGACCATTGTGCCCTTACCAAAAATCAGATTTTTTTATCAACAATTAAATCCTTAATTGATGCTTCTAGTGGGGCTCGAACATGAGTGACACCCCATTTGCGAAAATGGGTCACTTCAGGTCGCCCCAACCCAAATTTCTCTTTTAAATTAAATTAGTTAATTAATTTACTAATTCCTCAGGGTAATTACAATATTACCCTTGGCCTGGAAAAGACCATTTTACCCCTGGACCCTAAAAACATAAAATTTCTTTTTTTAAGTTCGGTAAAGACTCTTTCGATTAAATCTTTGTTTTCGTGAGCCTCACATGGTTGGTTCCAACCTTTCCAAGCTCAGTTAACTCCCCAAGTTAGTTGGCTTGGTCGTAGTAGGGGTTCTGAGGTCTGGTTCTACGCGTATCAATCCGTGTGGACCTTGGTCCAATCGCAAGCATTCTTGACACCTTAAGTAATTATCTTATTCATTTTTAGGGTTGTTACAGGTAAGGGCCGTATGAAATTGAATTGGATGATTTAGCTTTCGATTGAAGTGGTGAGATCAAGTGGGTGGTATCTTTCCCTAAATCTCTTATTATTATTTATAGTTATTGTAATTTAGCTCTTGATTATATGTGATTGGTATGGTCCACTTATGGTGTCAGTGTTATGTGATTGATGTGGCCTTGTCGGTTATATTTTAAAAATTATGATGATAATGGCATTGTTGGCATTACTTGAAGTATTATGTGGATTGGTGTAGTTGATTATCTGAAGTATGATCATACCTACATATATGTGAAGTAATGTGAAAGTATGTGTTAGTCTATTGATGCTATTTAGGTGATCATGTTATGTTATGACTATGTGTTAAGTGTGTAGTCTTAGAGTTGATATATGGTTGTTCCTAACATGTCTATATGAGACTATAATGATTATGTTGATGATGTTAAGGTGATGAATATATTGACATAATGATGTTAAGCGTCATTCCTAAGTGTCTAAAGAATGTTATGCTATATGAATAAAGTGATGTAATGTTGTGTCTTGTTTCTTACTTGATGCATGTATGAATATGAATATGTGATGTCTTGACTTAGGAACCTAAAGAATCTTAGTCTTGAAAGAATGAATGATAGGTGAGACCTTGAATGATGATAAGAAGGTCCTTATGTGAAACCTTGAACCAAGTAATAAGGTTAAGAGACTTGAAGTCGAAAGCCGTAATGGTATCCTTCATGTAATGATTGATGGACTTAAGGTTGATTGGCTGGAACGACATCACATCAATCCTTAGGAAAGTCATGATGAGCTTCTTGTCGCCATAGTGAGATAGACCTAATGGACCTTGCTTTGGTAGGGTAAATGTAATTGGGTCATGAACATGATATGGGACCCATTAGTATGAACCTTAGTGTGGCTTAATCTATGAGAACGAATGCTAGCACCGAGTGAATACGGTAAAGGAAGTAGTTCTAGTTAAATAATGAGACTAGATTACAAATCATGCCCTTCATATTCCTTAACCATGTGCCTACATGGTATGTGTCTATGTTCTACCATTGGCAAGTAGAACACCCTCCATCGGAGTAGGTTACAACTCCGGATTCCATGCTTTGCTACCGTGGTCTATGTCGGTTATTGCCTATTCTCATCATATGGGATACTGACTAGCATTAGATAAGTTCTATGAAGTTTAGGTGGTGGTATGGGACGCTATCTACAAATTGCACAATTGGCTTTGAAGGTGTTTGTTGGAGTCCTTAGGTCTTCTCCAAGACCATTACTTCAATGTCCTTATGTGATGAATATCTCTTAAATGAACTAAGTAATGTAATGACTTAAGTTAAGAAAGAATGTTAAATGAATAAGTACTTATCTAGAATATTTAAGGGTTGTCTAGTTAATGTGTGACGGGGGCAAGGGAATGGTCACTTCATCTCTTACTTAGATAAGTCCTAGTAATGATTCTAGTTAAGGAAATTGATTGATTATGTGGACATGATCCTAACCTAGGTAAGTCTTAAGGATTACTTAGGTAATCTTGAAGAGGTCAATTATGGACATTCTTTTCTTGAGTTACTTGAGTAGGTCTTATGATAACCTTGGAAAGGAGAACGTCATGTTTGATGCATGCTATTGTATTAAGTGAGAATGATTCTATCCTAGGTAGTCTATTGGATCCCTTGTGTCTGTGATAGGGTTTGTAAGGGCGGTCGCTCCACACTCACCTAAGTGAACCTTCGAATCACCTTTGGTAGGAGGATCTCATGTTCATTTGTTTGATATATTGTAAGTGTGTATGAGTCTCATTCTAAGTAGTCTTAAGGATCATTTAGGCGTTCTTTCAGAGGGTGTATGGGAGGTGTATCTTTGTATGACTTAAGTGAGTCTTAGGTTAGCTTTTAGTGGGGTGACTACATTCTAGAAGATGTCAAATGAGAAGGCTAAGCACTTCACTGTAACAGTGAAGGAAAATGTCACTGTACAGTGAAGTGGTTCACTGGAAAGTGAACTTTAAAATGTGAATAATTCCTAGGATGATTTCTTATGTATTTCTAAAGTGTTAAATGTTATTCTTATGATTATAGTATGATGGTTTAATCAAAATTCATGAAAAACATGTTATTGACTAAATGTCCTTTTTTCATGGTTTTTGCATGGCTTCCATACTTAGTACATCTAATGTGCTAACCCCTTCTTTTCCCTTTTTGACAATAGTATAGGGAATTGGAAATTTAGATGTGCCATGGAGGATGGATAGTTTTCTAAGGTTTGAATATGAAGTATTGGTGACTCCTCATCGATTCGAGGACAATATCCACATGATCCGTTATGTCTTAAGTCTTTACTTTACGTCTTGTATGGTCTTAGTCCCAAGTGTTGTATACTCAAAAGTTTAGATGGTTCAAGGGGTTATTGTAAAGGTTTAATGTTTAAAGAAAGTCTCCCTCTTGTGTATTGTTTATAAAAAGAGTTCTTCGTGTGTGAAGAAAGTTTTAAATTCTTACTCATTTTAGTATGTTATTATGCAATGAATGATACGAGAGACTTAGATGAGACTTCTTGAAGTCTCATTTTCCATGAGACGAACTCAAGGATAATCTGACTTCTAGGATGTACTTGAGGGTCGTGACAAAGCTAGGTACCAAAGCATAAGGTTTGGGAGTGTCGTAGTTGTCTTATGAACCACATCTAATAGAGTCTTGTTTATAATGTGAAGCGCGCCACATTATGAATAGGAGGCTATTGGGATCTAGGAAGAGTTTCACTTCTTCATTCATCTAATTGTGCCTAAAAGTCTTGTGTATGGTGTCTTTCTCGTGTCTCCCTTATGTGTTTGGTCATTAGAGTGTGACTTTATGAAGTGTGGGTTGAGGGAGAAAAAAAATGATATGTGGATTGTTAGATGAGGTGTGAAAGATGGTCTTAATTACCCTTAGGTTTATTTTGTTACCTTTTGAAAGGTAGTATAGTTGGGAAGAATGGTAAGGTACAGAGTTAGAAATGTGAAGGACTGCTTGTTGAGGTTGTTTGAAGTTGGTTAAGACCAAACCATAGAATGGAGTGAAGAGATTTGAAAGAGTAATTGTAAGTTTCACCTAGTAAGGAGGATGTAGTGGCTAGATGGTTGAACCTTAAGAGTCTTTAGTTTTCATGAGCTAGACTTTGGGTGTGAAAGAAATAGTGAGGTTTAAGGTGCCTTGAGGTAGTTCCTTGAGGAAGATATTATGTTGACTTTAGAATGTGTTTATTATAAGTGGGGGAGTATGGTGAAGAGTATAGTTGTTGGGAGTGAACTACCCTTAACCTTTCTATATGTGTTTATTCAAGCCTAAAACAAAGAGTTCTTAGTAACTTGATTTATGTAGGAGTTTTTGTGAAAAATGAGTTTCAAACATTCTCCTTATGATATTTATGTTTGGTTGAAATTGAATTTCATTAACTTATTGCATTGTGTATTGTATAAAGTCATGATTATGTTGTAAAAGGTGTTTACATGATGTTACTTTGCGTATTAGCATGTTGATATCCTGAATTGCTTAAAAGTTGCATTTTTGAAAAAGTTGCACTCTTCACTGTAATGCACTGCGAGTTCATTATGAGATTTTTCAAAAAATGACTAATTGAAACTTTGGTATAAGTTTTTGCTATGTGGTTAGAACTGATGTATATGAGCATTATAATGAGTATAAAATGAGTTTTTGCTATTTGTAATAGAAAAATGTGAGTTTTGTAGCATGACGAGTTATATAATGTTTTCTAGTTTCTTGTTCTGTTGTGAATGTCTTGCTTATGTGAAAATGTTGTTTTCTACTTGATTGTGGGTTATGTGATATGGTTATGAGTTACTAATTGAATCCCTGGTCTTGGAAGTTTTTGGAGAGTGGCAAGTGTCATTCGAGGACGAATGTTGTCCAAGTAGGGGAGAATGTAAGATCCCGAAAATGACTTAGGTGAAGCTAGAGCCTAATATGATTTTCATGGTGGGCTAAGGTCCTATAATGGTCTATAAAGTCTTATTGATGCATTATCTAAGAGTTTAGGTGCACTGGAATTCAAACGTCAAGGGACGACCAAGACGTTCGACGACTAAGTCACCTAAGTGCCTCATATGTGGTTATGTGTGGTTATATGCGTTTATGTGTAATTAATGAGCTTATATGGTCCTTAACTGAGTTTATATGGTGTATATAGGCAGTTTGTCAAGTTTCTTGAAGTTTGGAGGTCAAACGCTCAAGAACGTCCACGACGTTTGAAAGATGTGCCTTGAAATGACCTTGTGTGTCTAAGCATGTTTCGTCTAGTTTTACTTGTTCGTTTTGGATAAAACTCATGTGGAAGGTACTAAAATCGTATGCATACATGTTTGGGTTGGAAATGTCCAAGTACGACTCCACGTAGGACCCACAAAGGGCCCTAGAGAAGGACCCAATCTGGAGCTCAACACTGCCAGGCAGTGTCCAAATGACGCCACAAATGACGGCCAGTCGACCAGGCGATAGCCCATCGATGGGTCTCATCTATGGAGACTGAAAGTGAGAAGCTTGAGGAGCAGTAGGGGCAAAAACACGAGACCCCATCGATGGGGCGTGGTCTCACCCACGGACCGTTGATGCAGGCGTCGATGGTGCTGCAAAGTTGGCAGTTTTCTGTTTAGACTTGGGGTTTTTGGGAAATTCACTCCAAGTCTTATAAAACGTGTCGTCAGTTGTTTTAGGTGTTTAGTGGTATTTTAATAGTATATAAGTGATTAAACTCTCATTTAAACCCTAGCATCTAAATCAAAACCCCTTCCCTCCTAAAGTTTTCCCAAAAAACCTCCATGAGAGTTCAAAGTGAAGATGAAGGTTTGAATATGGATCTTCAATGGAGTTTATTCTTCAATTAGCATTGGTTCTTCAAATACGGTATGTGAGTTCTTCATCTAAGGCTTGCTATCACCTTAGAGCCAATTTCAAAGATCATTTTCAACGGATTTCAAAAAGATAAAAAAAGTCCAATTTCTACTCAAATCTTGGGTTCTTGAATGAAAGGTTTTAAAACGTTAAGATATGATGTTATTGATGTTTAATTGATGTTTTCCAATGAAATTATCTATGAACCCTTGATCTTCTCAATTCTCTAATTTTCACTAAAATATGGGTGAATTGATTATGCTTTGAGATTTATGAATTCATGTGTAGATTGTTATGGGCTTTTGATTCATGTATAGATTATGTATGTATGATGTATAGGCTGTTTCAATTTGATTAATTGATTAATGAATACTCTTAGATCTATTGCATGTTAAGCCTATTGAATTGATATGAACTTAATTCTTATACATTCTAGTGTAGATTTCTATGGGCTTTCTAATGATGTAAGAATTGTATTCAATTGATATATAATTGATCTTATATTGGTAAAATCTATATTAAATTGACTTAGATTCATTGAGTATTATGATTTATGCTTTGGATTGATGTTCATGGCCATGGGTAAGGGCCTTATGATATTGAATTGGATGATTTAGCTTGGGATTGAAGTGGTGAGATCAAGTGGGTGGTATGGTTTCCTAACTCTCTTATTATTATTTATAGCTATTGTAATTTAGCTCTTGGATTATATGTGATTGATATGGTCCGCTTATCGTGTCGGTGTTATGTGATTGATGTGGACTTGTCGGCATTATTTTAAGAATTATGATGATAATGGCCTTGTCGGCACTACTTGAAGTATTATGTTGATTTGTGTAGTTGATTATCTGAAGTATGATCATACCTACATATATGTGAAGTAATGTGAAAGTATGTGTTAGTCTATTGATGCTATTTAGGTGATCATGTTATGTTATGACTATGTGTTAAGTGTGTAGTCTTAGAGTTGATATATGGTTGTTCCTAACATGGCTATATGAGTCTATAATGCTTATGTTGATGATGTTAAGGTGATGAATAGATTGACATAATGATGTTAAGGGTCATTCCTAAGTGTCTAAAGAATGTTATGCTATATGAATAAAGTGATGTAATGTTGTGTCTTGTTTCTTACTTGATGCATGTATGAATATGAATATGTGATATCTTGACATAGGAACCTAAAGAATCTTATTCTTGAAAGAATGAATGATACGTGAGACCTTGAATGATGATAATAAGGTCCCTTATATGAAACCTTGAACCAAGTGGTAACGTTAAGAAACTTGAAGTCGAAAGCCGTAATGGTATCCTTCATGTAATGAATGATGGACTTAAGGTTGATTGGCTGGAGCGGCATCATATCAATCCTTAGGAATGTCATGATGAGCTTCTTGTCGCCATAGTGAGATAGCTCTAATGGACCTTGCTTTGGTAGGGTAAATGTAATTGGGTCATGAACATGATATGGGACCGATTAGTATGAACCTTAGTGTGACTTAATCTATGAGAACGAATGCTAGCACCGAGTGAATATGGTAAGGGAAGTAGTTCTAGTTAAAAAATTAGACTAGATTACAAATCATGCCCTTCATATTCCTTAACCATGTGCCTACATGGGATGTGTCTATGTTCTACCATTGGCAAGTAGAACACCCTCCATCGGAGTAGGTTACAACTCCGGATTCCATGCTTTGCTACCATGGTCTATGTCGGTTATTGCCTATTCTCATCATATGGGATACTGACTAGCATTAGATAAGTTCTATGAAGTTTAGGTGGTGGTATGGGACGCTATCTAGAAATTGCACAATAGGATTTGAAGGTGTTTGTTGGAGTCCTTAGGTCTTCTCCAAGACCATTACTTGAATGTCCTTATGTGATGAATATCTCTTAAATGAACTAAGTAATGTAATGACTTAAGTTAAGAAAGAATATTAAATGAATAAGTACTTATCTAGAATATTTAAGGGTTGTCTAGTTAATGGGTGACGGGGGCAAGGGAATGGTCACTTCATCTCTTACTTAGATAAGTCCTAGTAATGATTCTAGTTAAGGAAATTGATTGATTATGTGGACATGATCCTAACCTAGGTAAGTCTTAAGAATTACTTAGGTAATCTTGAAGAGGTCAATTATGGGCATTCTCTTCTTGAGTTACTTGAGTAGGTCTTATGATAACCTTGGAAAGGAGAACGTCATGTTTGATGTGTGCTATTGTATTAAGTGAGAATAATTCTATCCTAGGTAGTCTATAGGATCCCTTGTGTCTGTGATAGGGTTTGTAAGGGCGGTCGCTCCACACTCACCTAAGTGAACCTTGGAATCACCTTTGGTAGGAGGATCTCATGTTCATTTGTTTGATATATTGTAAGTGTGTATAAGTCTCATTCTAAGTAGTCTTAAGGATCATTTAGGCGTTATTTCAGAGGGTGTATGGGAGGTCTATCTTTGTATGACTTAAGTGAGTCTTAGGTTAGCTTTTAGTGGGGTGACTACATTCTAGAAGATGTCAAATGAGAAGGCTAAGCACTTCACTATAACAGTGAAGGAAAATGTCACTGTACATGAAGTGGTTCACTGGAAAGTGAACTTTAAAATGTGAATAATTCCTCGAATGATTTCTTATGTATTTCTAAAGTGTTAAATGTTATTCTTATGATTATAGTATGATGTTTTAATCAAAATTCATGAAAATCATGTTATTGACTAAATGTCCTTTTTACATGGTTTTTGCATGGCTTCAATACTTAATACCTCTAATGTGCTAACCCCTTGTCACGACCCAAAAGCACCCCCTAAAAGATAGGGAAACCTTCGAATCATGACCGGGCGTACTTGACCCCTTTGTGATCTCGTACAAGCCCTCTAACTAGCATTCATAAGATAAAGCATGAAAAGTAGTGCGGAATTAAAACTTTTCACGATAATAATAATAAAAGGAGTCTTTTCATAAATACTAGGAAATCTTATCGTCACAAGCCAACTTAAAGACACAACTTGGAAACTTAGGGACACGACCCTTTACAATAAAAGTAAATACATTTTTAAGTCTTAATTAAGAAACTAAGAAACATAAAACTATGTCCTCGAATATATGAGGACATACGCAATTCTTGAGAGATAGAATTCCCAAGCTTCAACTCCGATACTCCAAAAAGTCTTCCAACCTATACTCATAAGGTATATAAAAGTATGGGGTTAGTACAACAATGTACTAAGTATGGCATAAGCAAAAACATACGAAAAGGGACATTTTAGTAAAAATAACTTTTAATGCAATCTAAAGCAATATTCATGAATCTAGAAACAAACTAACATAAGAATTGACAATCAACACTTTATGGCAACTTTTGTAATCAAAAGGAACATTTCAATGAACTTACTAAACTTACAATGACAATTGAATAAAGCATCACAGTGAATATATTGGATTCTTACAATGAAGACCTTACAGTGAATGGCACGGTCCAAGTCATATGAACTCTTTTCCTTTGAAGTTGCCCTAACCCAAGGTTATCCTAAGACTCCCTAAAGTGAGCTAAAAAGGGATTTTCATTACACCTCCCTTCAAAGCACACCAAATCGACCCTTAAAACTACCAAATCTTAGGCTTACTTCGTTGGAAATCAAATCCACGCCCTTGGCTAACATATTCAAAACACTCATGGAAATATAGGTCATACCAAGTGCAATGTGAGAGTAGCATCCCATACTACCACTCCCACTTAGTAATCCTAATGGATTCCATTTACTCAAGTACTCCACAATAATCCTCCATAACACTACAATATAGTACTTATGCACACGGACTTCATGAAGGTACTCTTCTCCCATAGTAGGTATAGGTCACACCAAGTGCAATGTGAGAGTAGCATCCCATACTACTACTCCCACTCAATGCTCCTACTCAGTAACTAATGTGGATTGAGCACTTCACGACATACATACACAAATTCAACAATATACAAGATAATTAGTTTTAATCAATTCTTTGTGGGAGTTAGCTTAACCGACAAAGACCATGAGAGCTAGACATAGAATCTCGATATTAACCCCTATCGGATGAGGGATCCTTACTTGCCTAGTGTAAGGTCATGCTTGTTAGCGTTTACATGACTTTTCCAATAGCTACACCTATGCGGGCACGTACTTAAGGGATAAGGAGATTGCTACTCAGTAACTCACTCTCTACTAACGAGGAGTACTCATCTCAAGAGGTACTTTGGATTACAACATCTCAACTCACGAAGTGCAATCCACCTCCCCTTCATATCCTCTCGGTGCTAGGCATAACTCCACACGGATTTCTCAACATAATAGTCTATCTTAGAAAGCTCACTAGGAATGGAGAGGTTGCTACTAGACACTACATCTCAACTCACCAAGTGTGTCCACCTCAAGATTCCCCTTTTTGCTCAACTTGGCATAATACAAATCTTAAAAGAGTGTGTGTGTGTACATGTGCACACCTTGCATAAAAGCATCGCTTCATTATCATCAAGTTCTACACATACTTTAACCTTAATTCATCAAGTTACACACTCTACATGCTTCTCATAATCATACACTTCATATAGACATAAACTAGGTCAAACATGCAATTCAAGCTACATCAAACACACTACAAGACCCATTTACCAATATCTTCATTTCACATATTAGACCTTCAAGATCACATACTCAAAACATACTAAGTAACATCAAGTTCATCAATTAGCACCGCCACCCATAAGGTGGACCATACCACTCAAATAGCAATTCATAATAAGAAATATACAATGAGAGCAACTCATCAACAAATCAAACCATCCTCACCCATAAGCAATTTATCAATATTTCACCATAGTAAAGACCTTAGGGCAGTAGCTACACCAACATGACAAATACAAGAAGACCCAAGTTCATACCCTACTCAAATCATGCTCACATAACCCATTTTCAAGCCAAAAGTTGAAGTATGCATATACAAGAGTTTCATGGAGTTTTTAACATCAAAATCATCAATTCAAACCAAGATAAATACATTTAAACCATTAGAACTTAAATACAAGAAGACCCATACTAGAAATCAAAGTTAGAAGAAGATTGAGTTTAGAAATCCTTTTGAAAACCATTTTGGAAATTGGCTTCTTGAATGAAAAGATATTCAAGAATGGATACCATACCTCACTAAGAAAGCCAAATCCAAGAGGTTTTGATGAAAAGACACGTTCAACCAGCCCTCCTATCCTTCCTTGACCTCTAGCTTTCAATGGAGTCTTGGAGAGAGTTTCTTTAGAGAGAGAGAGTTGAATTTAGAAGTGGGGGTGGGGGGTCTTGTCTAGGTCTAGGGTTTAAAACTCATTTAATATACCCAAAAATCCCTTAACAAACCGTCCAAACTCTTATTTAGTCGTGGGGTGAATTTACAAGTTCACCCCTAACTTGGTAGAAAAATCTGCGCACAGGGACAGACTTGCGATGACCTGCTTGTGACGGGGCATCACGGGTGCAATGGCCCATCCTGACCATCCGTTGCAAACTTCAGAGGCTTGGCAAGGGTCCCCTCCACACCCTTGAACAATTTCCCCATGGCGAAACCTTGTGACGGGGCGTCACATCCATGATCGGCCATCGACTGCTCCGTCGCCAAGGCTGCCTGGGACACCCTGCTTACCAGATTTTGGGTCCTTCCACAAGGACCCTTCGATGGTCCTTGGGGATAATTTCCCGGACGTTTACAACACAAATATGATCATCTATAAGTTTAACACCTCTCACATGAATTTCATTCAAAACTAACACATAAAACTCGACGAAACTCGTCTAGACGTACAAGGTCGACTCAAGGCATATCTTTCGAATGCCTTGGACATTCTTGGTCGTTCGACCTCCAAACTTCACGAACCTTTGCACACTCCCTAAGGACACTAAACTAACTCTGTTTAACTTAAAATCAACTCAAGAAATAATCATGCGGCTCTAGTTCACCTTAGTTCATTTTGGGGCGTTATATTCTCCCCCACTTGGAATAACATTCGTCCTCGAATGACACTTAAATTTTTAAGAACAACAAGGACTCTCTTAGCATCATATAATTCACTTAGATAATGATCAAAACATCAACAATCAAAGCATCAATTATCAAGGAACATCATTTCACACTTTAAACACTTATCAACATAGACAACTTTTGCCAAACTCACAAAGTCAAAACTCAACCTTAACTTCTTCTATGGAGGAACTACCTTCTCCAACATTAAACATGCTCATATACAACAATTTTGCACATATTTATATTTCAATCAAGGCAAGGCAAATTTTTCTCAAATTGCAAATTTTTCAAAGTGAACATTCACTATAACACTGTCAAACATACAAAACTTTCAAAATTCCACTCTTTGAGCAATTTATCAAGATGACATGATCATTTGAACTATAAAACCATATAAACTCATCTCATAACACAAAAGCAACAATAAAAAAGAGTTGATACTTACCAAAACCATCAATCCGGATTTATGATCCTTTCTAGCCCCCATTACATAGGAAGGGTTCTTCTTGGGAGCATTTGGATCTAGGGAAGCTTGATTGACATCTCTCCCTCTTGATTTAAGGTTTGGGCAGTCCCTCATCTTGTGGCCTTTATTACCACACGCAAAACAACCATCTGTTCCGGCAAGACACTTACCCCCATGTTGCTTGCCACAAGTAGGGCACCTAGCCCTTTCATAGGAATGACCACCACCTTGAGAAGATTGACTTGGAGCCCTATCCTTGTTTTCCCATAGAAGAATCTTGGGGATAAAACCTCTGCTTAGGCCTTTGGTGACTAGAATCATCCGGCCTAGGTCTCTTACCCTCTTGCCTTATCTCCCTAATTTTGGACTCCTCAATTTGTTTTGCATAAACCATGAGCCTAGAGATATCCATGTCATTAAGAAGCATAGCCGTACGACACTCTTTTTCCACCAAGCTAGACACGCCCATCACAAACTTGTTCATCCTAGCCCTAGGGTTGGCTACCATGGTTGGGGCATACTTAGAGAGTTGGGTGAATTTGAGAGAGTACTCTTGCACACTCATTCCCCCTTGACGGAGGTTCATGAATTCAACCATCTTCTTCTCCCTCCGCTCTAAAGGAAAGAATCTATCTAGGAAAGCCTCTTTCAATTCCTCCCAATCAACCGGTCCTCTTTCTAAGGGTCTCTCACCCCTCCATTGCTCATACCACACTTGAGCAACGTCCTTGTGGATCTTCATCCACCTTAGTGCCATGAAAAGTAGGAGGGTTCATCCTCATGAAATCCCGAATCCTAGAAGCGGGAGTACTAGCATTTGGTTGAGGCCTATATCCTAGGTTAGCTTGGCCCACAAAGTGATTGTTGACAACTTGAGCTTGAGCCGTCATTAGTTGGGTCAAGTTCATTAGGGCAGCCCTCAACTCCGCATTAGTCATATCACCCTCAACAAAATGCTTGAGGCATAGGAGGCACTTGAGGTCCTTGAGGTTCCGGAGGCACTTGAGGTTCTTGAAGAGGAACCTCCTCATTTTCCTCCCCTAAGCCAACAAATAGGAACTTGGTCAACACGGGGAAGGACTCTCTCATTTGGTACACCTCCCTCCCCCCTTGTAGCGGTCGATCTCCTCGTATTCATGTCCTAAAAACACAAAAAGAAGAGGTTGAGAAAAGACACCTTATATACTCAACTCTAAGGCACGATACTAGAATAAGGAAGAAAGTGAAACTTCTAGCATCCTATAGCCTCTTGTCCATGGATGTGTCGCGACTCACACCAATGGCCAAGATACTACTAGATATGGCTTGTGAGACTTTTAGACCTTAAACTATTTCCCAAAACCTTATGCTCTGATACCAAGTCTGTCACGACTCGAAAGCACCCCCTAAAAATTAGGGAAACCTTCGAATCATAACCGGGCATACTTGACCCCTTTGGGATCTCGTACAAGCCCTCTCACTAGCATTCATAACATAAAGCATGAAAAGTAGTGCGGAATTAAAACTTTTCACGATAATAATAATAAAAGGAGTTTTTTCATAAATACTAGGAAATCGTATCGTCACAAGCCAACTTAAAGACACAACTTGGAAACTTAGGGACACGGCCCTTTACAATAAAAGTAAATACATTTTTAAGTCTTAATTAAGAAACTAAGAAACATAAAACTATGTCCTCGAATATATGAGGACATACATAATTCTTGAGAGATAGAATTCCCAAGCTTCAACTCCGATCCTCCAAAAAGTCTTCCAACCTATACTAATAAGGTATATAAAAGTCTGGGGTTAGTACAATAATGTACTAAGTATGGCATATGCAAAAGCATACGAAAAGGGACATTTTAATAAAAATAACTTTTAATGCAATCTAAAGCAATATTCATGAATCTAGAAACAAACCAACATAACGATTGACAGTCAACACTTTTATGGCAACTTTACCAAAACTTAGAGTAATCAAAAGGAACATTTCAATGAACTTACTAAACTTACAATGACAATTGAATAAAGCATCACAGTGAATATATTGGATTCTTACAATGAAGACCTTACAGTGAATGGCACGGTCCAAGTCATATGAACTCTTTTCCTTTGAAGTTGCCCTAACCGAAGGTTATCCTAAGACTCCCTAAAGTGAGCTAAGAAGGGATTTTCATTACACCTCCCTTCAAAGCACACCAAAGCGACCCTTAAAACTACCAAATCTTAGGCTTACTTCGTTGGAAATCAAATCCACGCCCTTGGCTAACATATGCAAAACACTCATGGAAATATAAGTCATACCAAGTGCAATGTGAGAGTAGCATCCCATACTACCACTCCCACTTAGTACTCCTAATGGATTCCATTTACTCAAGTACTCCACAATAATCCTCCATAACACTACACCATAGTACTTATTCACACGGACTTCATGAAGGTACTCTTCTCCCATAGTAGGTATAGGTCACACCAAGTGCAATGTAAGAGTAGCATCCCATACTAGTACTCCCACTCAATGCTCCTACTCGGTAACTAATGTGGGTTGAGCACTTCAAGACATACATACACAAATTCAACAATATACAAGATAATTAGATTCAAATCAATTCTTTGTGGGAGTTAGCTTAACCGACAAAGACCATGAGAGCTAGACATGAAATCCCGATATTAACCCCTATTGAATGAGGGATCCTTACTTTCCTAGTGAAAGGTCGTGCTTCTTAGCATTTACATGGCTTTTCCAATAGCTACACCTATGCGGGCACGTAGTTAAGGGATAAGGAGATTGCTACTAAGTAAATCACTCTCTACTAACGAGGAGTACTCATCTCAAGAGGTACTTTAGATTACAACATCTCAACTCACGAAGTTCAATCCACCACCTCTATATATCTTCTCGGTGCTAGGCATAACTCCCCACGGATTTCTCAACATAATAGTCTATCTTAGAAAGCTCACTAGGAATGGAGAGGTTGCTACTAGACACTACATCTCAACTCACGAAGTGTGTCCACTTCAAGATTCCCCTTTTTGCTCAACTTGGCATAATACAAATATTAAGAGAGTGTGTGTGTACATGTGCACACCTTGCATAAAAGCATCGCTTCATTATCATCAAGTTCTACTCATACTTTAACCTTAATTCATCAAGTTACACACTCTACATGCTTCTCATAATCATACACTTCATTTAGACATAAACTAGGTTAAATATGCAATTCAAGCTACATCAAACACAATACAAGACCCATTTACCATATATCTTCATTTCACACATTAGACCTTCAAGATCACATACTCAAAACATACTAAGTAACATCAAGTTCATCAATTAGCACCGCCACCCATAAGGTGGACCATACCACTCAAATAGCAATTCATAATAAGAAATATACAATGAGAGCAACTCAACAACAAATCATACCATCAACACCCATAAGCAATTTATCAATATTTCACCATATTTAAGCCCTTATGGCAGTAGCTACACCAACATGACAAATACAAGAAGACCCAAGTTCATACCCTACTCAAATCATGCTCATATAACCCATTTTCAAGCCAAAAGTTGAAGTATGCATATACAAGAGTTTCATGGAGTTTCTAACATCAAAATCATCAATTCAAACCAAGATAAATACATTTAAACCATTAGAACTTAAATACAAGAAGACCCATACTAGAAATCAAAATTAGAAGAAGATTGAGTTTAGAAATCCTTTTTAAAACCATTTTGGAAATTGGCTTCTTGAATGAAAAGATATTCAAGAATGGATACCATACCTCACTAAGCAAGCTAAATCCAAGAGTTTTTGATGAAAAGACACGTCCAACCAGCCCTCCTATCCTTCCTTGACCTCTAGCTTTCAATGGAGTCTTGGAGAGAGTTTCTTTAGAGAGAGAGTTGAATTTAGAAGTGAGGGGGTCTTGTCTAGGTCTAGGGTTTAAAACTCATTTAATATACCCAAAAATCCCTTAAAAAACCGTCCAAACTCTTATTTAGACGTGGGGTGAATTTACAAGTTCACCCCTAACTTGGCAGAAAAATCTGCGCACAGGGACAGACTTGCGACGACCTGCTTGTGAGGGGGCATCACGGGTGCAACGGCCCGTCCTGACCATCCATTGCAAACTTAAGAGGCTTGCCAAGGGTCACCTACACACCCTTGAACAATTCCTCAATACGGAACCTTGTCACGGGGCGTCACAGCAATGACTGGCCGTTGACTGCTCCGTCGCCAAGGCTGCCTGGGACAGCCTGCATACCAGGTTTTGGGTCCTTCCTCAAGGACCCTTCGATGGTCCGTGGGGATAGTTTCCCGGACGTTTACAACACAAATATGATCATATATAAGCTTAACACCTCTCACATATATTTCATCCAAAACTAACAGATAAAACTCGACGAAACTCGTCTAGACGTACAAGGTCAACACAAGGCATATCTTTCGAATGCCTTGGACATTCTTGTTCGTTTGACCTCCAAACTTCTTGAAACTTTGAACACTGCCTAAGGACACTAAATTAACTCCGTTTAACTTAAAATCAACTCAAGAAACAATCATGAGGCTCTAGTTCACCTTAGTTCATTTTGGGGCGTTATACCCCTTCTTGTCCCTTTTTTACAATAGTATAGGGAATTGGAAGTTTAGATGTACCATGGAGGATGGATAGATTTCTAAGGTTTGAATATGAATTATTGGTGAGTCCTCATCGATTCGAGGACAATATCCACATGATCTGTTGTGTCTTAAGTCTTTACTTTACGCCTTATAAGGTCTTAGTCCCAAATGTTGTATACTCTAAAGTTTAGATGGTTCAAGGGGTTATTGTAAAGGTTTAATGTTTTAAAGAAAGTCTCCCGCTTGTGTACTGTTTATAAAAAGAGTTCTTCGTGTGTGAAGAAAGTTTTAAATTCTTACTCATTTTAGTATGTTATTATGCAATAAATGATACGAGAGGCTTAGATGAGACTTCTTGAAGTCTCATTTTCCATGAGATGAACTCAAGGATAATCTAACTTCTAGGATGTACTTGAGGGTCGTGACAAAGCTTGGTACCAAAGCATAAGGTTTGGAAGTGTCGTAGTTGTCTTATGAACCACATCTAATAGAGTCTTATTTATAATGTGAAGCGCGCCACATTATGAATAGGAGGCTATTGGGTGCTAGTAAGAGTTTCACTTCTTCATTCATCTAATTGTGCCTAAAAGCCTTGTGTATGGTGTCTTTCTCCTGTCTCCCTTATGCGTTTGGTCATTAGAGTGTGACTTTATGAAGTGTGGGTTGAGGGAGAAAAAAATGATATGTGGCTTGTTAGATGAGGTGTGAAAGATGGTGATGATGACCCTTAGGTTTAGTTTGTTACCTTTTGAAGGGTAGTATAGTTGGGAAGAATTGTAAGGTACAGAGTTAGAAATGTGAAGGAGTGGTTGTTGAGGTGGTTTGAAGTTGGTTAAGACCAAACCATAGAATGGAGTGAAGAGATTTGAAAGAGTAATTGTAAGTTTCACCTAGTAAGGAGGATGTAGTGGCTCGATGGTTGAACCTTGAGAGTCTTTAGTTTTCATGAGCTAGACTTTGGGTGTGAAAGAAATAGTGAGGTTTAAGGTGCCTTAAGGGAGTTCCTTGAGGAAGATGCTATGTTGACTTTAGAATGTGTTTCTTCTAAGTGGGGGAGTATGGTGAAGAGTATGGTTGTTGGGAGTGAAGTACCCTTAACCTTTCTATATGTGTTTATTCAAGCCTAAAACAAAGAGTTCTTAGTAACTTGATTTATGTAGGAGTTTTTTGTGAAAAATGAGTTTCAAACATTCTCCTTATGATATTTATGTTTGGTTGAAATTGAATTTCATTAACTTCTTGCATTGTGTATTTAATAATGTCATGATTATGTTGTAAAAGGTGTTTACATGATGTTACTTTGCATATTAGCATGTTTATATCCTAAATAGCTTAAAAATTGCATTTTTTAAAAAGTTGCACTCTTCACTGTAATGCACTGCGAGTTCACTATGAGATTTTTCAAAAAATGACTGATTGATTCTTTGGTATAAGTTGTTCCTATGTGGTTAGTACTGAGGTATATGAGCATTATAATGAGTATAAAATGAGTTTTTGCTATTTGGAATAGAAAAATGTGAGTTTTGTAGCATGACGAGTTATATAATGTTTTCTAGTTTCTTGTTGTGTTGTGAATCTCTTGCTTATGTGAAAATGATGTTTTCTACTTGATTGTGGGTTATGTGATATGGTTAGGAGTTTCTAATTGAATCCCTGGTCTTGGAAGTGTTTGGAGAGTGGCAAGTGTCATTCGAGGATGAATGTTGTCTAAGTGGGGGAGAATGTAAGATCCCAAAAATGACTTAGGTGAAGCTAGAGCCTAACATGATTTTCATGGTTGTCTAAGGTCCCAAAATGGTCTATAAAGTATTATTGATTCATTATCTAAGAGTTTAGGAGCATTGGAATTCAAACGTCAAGGGACGACCAAGACGTTCGACGACTAAGCCACCTAAGTGCCTCATATGTGGTTATGTGTGGTTTTATGCGTTTATGTCACTATACCATTTTAGGTCTATAGCCACACTAATTCTGGGCTACGTTTGTAAAGTGTTGCCTAAAGTAATTTTGGGAACACTTTTAAAGTGTAGCCAAAGTTTTTTACTTTTAGCTACATTAATATTGACAACACTTTAAAAGTGTACTCTTTAATGGTATAAGCTACACTTTATAAATGTTGTTACAATATAATATAATTGGCAACACCTATTTACATATATGACCACACTTTTAAAGTATCCTATTTTTATAATTTTAAAAACAACACATTATAAGTGTGGTCTTAAAATTTTCACTAAAAAATTATATTCCCTCCAATATTTTTAACTCTCCCTCCCATTAATTTTATTGGCCAAAAAAAAGGTAAACCATTAACTTTCACTTCACTTTCTTCTTTCTTCACTTTCCTCTTTCTTCACGCTTCACTTCACTGAAGAACTAGATGCCCAGAAGAAAATGGAAAGCTGAAGAACCAAAGCTTCGATTCTCTGATTCTCTTCTCATATTCTCTTCTCCAATACAAATTTGTGAGAAAAACACGCTGAAGATTTGAAGTTGTAGAAGTACTTAGCTGAAGAGTTGAATTCATCGAAGAACAGAAAAGGTGAAGTCGTCTTCTTCGATAATGATTTCTTCGAGAGTAACTACTATTCTCTTTTCTGATACCTATATCCTTATCCTTCACTTAAACAATCTTCTTGTTAGCTGAACTGGTTGATATTTTGTTTTGTGTTTAGAAGATCTTGATTACTTTTGGGTTGTTGGCAAGATGAACTTAAGCTAATTAGTCTTTCCGTCACAATTTTCTCTCAAATTTCTGACTGAAGAACACGATTTTAGACAAATTTTGTTGGAAAAGGGTTAATCAGGTAAGAAATTCTATATTTGAAAGTCTGCATTTTAGCTTAAGGGTTTTGATATTTTTGTGTTTTATACGTTTTTTGGGGTGTGTCTAGTATTTTCGCTTCACCAATTGATTTTTTGGAGTGTAGCTCGTATTTTACCCTCCTTATGGCCTCCCTCTTTTTCACTGTTAGGTGTTGGAAAAATTTGGGATTTATTTGAGCAAAAACATTTAGAGTAGCTGAAATAGTTATATATATATATATATATATATATATATATATATATATATATATATATATATATATATATAAATACATTCAAGGTAGGGAGAGTTAAGTGTCGATAACAGTATCACATTTTCTAATTCGTTTTGCATCAGTTTTCCCAAGCTTGGTTCGAGTCCAAGAATCTGCCCAGAATTCTCATCCGTAGTTCTTGTCGAGTCTCGTGGTAAAGATCATTTCCCTTCTCGTCCCATTCCAGTTCACTTCCAAAAGAAAGGTAATGTCGTTTTCCTCATAGTACTCTTTTGCCTCTTCTTCTATTTTAAGAGTGATATTGTGACTATTTGAAAGCTGTTTGTGATGACTTTTTTTATTTTTATTTGATTTATCTTTGATTTGATGTTGATTCAATATGATATATGTGTTTCTTAGTCACTTTCACGGGTCTGTTGTAATATCTCTTTAAAGATTCGAGAATTTGTAATAATTGTTGTTATTCCCCTACTTGTCATTTCAAGTTTTGTTTTGTTGTTTCACTTCATGATCTTGATCTTGGAATGTCGCTTAGCTTGTGTTACTTCCTAGCATTTGATGTCTTATTCGTCATTCTTTCTCTTCAAGTTGAGGGAAAAATCTAAGATGTCGATATTTTGGGTTCATGTGTCGTATTTACTGCCGTTTTGAGTTTATAGATCGTGTTTGTTATTGCTAGTTTTGATCATTTGCTTGACTGTTTTGAGAGTTTATTTAGAGGGGTAAGCCTTATTTAATTTCCTTCTCCATGTTGCATATACCATGTTGTCCAGTTTTCCCTGCAAGTTTATTTTCTATGGTTCATCTTTTGTCTCTTAAAATGTTGCATTTTTGAAGTTGGTATGACATGTCGTTGCTTGGGGGTCAGTTTGTCATTCACTGTCTTCACATGTTTTAACTCTTCCAGACGAGGACTTTTTAAAAAATTATAAAGGGTTGTTCTTTATCATTTCACAAAGAGTCGTTCTCAGTTTAGTGAAATATCATTCTTATTTACTGCATATCTTATTTTTTTGTTTTCTTAACTTATGGACTGCTTAAGTTCTTCTTATTCTCTTGAATGTTGAATGTACCAGCTGAGGCAAAGTTTCCTTTCTCTGAAGAATTGAGTTGAAGATAAGTCTTCTTTCTTTGAGGAACTGAAGTGTTGAAGCTAGCGTTACCTATGATATTCTGTCTGTAATACAGATTTCGTCAAGCATAACTAGATACTCTAGAAGAAGGTTTTAATGCTTGTTTTAATCTGTTGTCATTGTTTTATTTAGTCATCCTGATTTAATGGTTGTGCTCGCCTTAAGTTTGGTCTGTTCATTTGTTAACCACAATAAGTCTGTCATGCCTCTGTTTTGCTAGAACAATTTTCTTGTTTTTAACTATATGTATTGAAGTTTCAAGAAGTCATTTCATTGTTTCTCTAGTGCATTTTCAAGGATAGATCAGTAACTTGTTGTTAAACTTGTTTCATAGTATTTGATGAATACATGTTGCTTTGACTCTTTCGTTTAGCCTAGTTAATTCAGTCGTTTTAGAAAGAAGTGCAAAAGTGAGCCTCTTACGAGCAGCAGTTGGCTGCCTATTTAATTTAAATGTTCTTCTGTTTAAGACCATGGTAATCGACTTATGAGCATGAGTTTTCTTTTGAGGTTTTCAAAGTTTCTGTTGCTAATGGCAAAAATGAGATATTTAGTTTAGGTCACTAATGTACTTTTTCAATATTTAGATTGAACATTGCTTCAGTGAGTATTTGGTTTTGAATTTTTGATGTATGTAGTTATGTATATTTTCAACTCGCTGATTACATTACTTGCATCTTTCAGGTATATATGTGCAGTGGTTGTTCCTCCTGCTCTCACAAAGTTCAGTGAGAAATATCCACGGTAACTAGTTCAACAACTCAAACTTTTGTATCTATCTTCTGTATTTGAATCATTTCAGTAGATTTCCGTAACTCTTGTTTGTATACACTGGAATACCTGACCCAACTGTTAGTGAGAAAGGGTAACCAATCATTGCGCAACCTTTTACCTTGCTCACTTCTCTAAAGTGTCCTATGTTTATAATTGTAAAAACAACACTTTAGAAGTGTGGCCTAAAAAATTTTACCAACATATTATATTCCCTCCAACATTTCTACTCTCCCTCCCATTTTTACTGTCCAAAAAAATAATTGTTAAAATATTAGAAAAAACAAATTGGGGCTTAGAGAGGAAGCTGAGCTGAAAATTCCACACGATTTTTACGCTCCAGAACATTGCTGAAAAATCCACACGATTTCTCTTCTCCAGAACTTCAAATCGACAAAAGCTGAGCTGAAAATCGAAGAGAGGAAGCTAAAAATCAGAGGAGCTGAAGAGAAGAAGCTGAAGACTGAAGCTGAACTGAAAATCAGAGGAGCTGAACTGATTCTATTCTCCAAAATTGGAGGAGCTGAAAATTGGAGGAGCTGAGCTGAGCAGATGTTGACCAACTGATTCTACGCTCCAAGATTTGTTTATATAAGACGTTCTTTTCCCCAAATACAAAAATACGATTTCTCTTATAGATTTCCGTCAAAATTGTTTACAGATTCCTTGTTGAAGATCGAAGAGCTGAAGAAAGTGATTTTCGTCACATATTTTTTTTGATGAGTTGCTCTTTTCATCACAGATTCTTTGTTAACGAGTTGTTCTTTCGGATTTCACAAATGAACAAAATGCTTCACACATGAACACGCCTCACGTCTTGGGTTATTGCAACAGTGTTTATAAGGTATGAAATTTTATCTCTAAGAGTCTTAATTATAGCTTTTATGTTTTGATATTCTTGTGTATATTTGAATGTCTAAATTTTAATTTAGGGTTTTGATATTGTTGTGTTGTTGATACGAATTGACCTACCTCCTATGGTTAGTCAGCTCAACCTATACAATAAGTCTGTAATCAAAGACTAAGCACCTAGAGAGATTACATAAATTAGGGAGATACCCCCTTTACAAGAAAAAATTTAAAGAAGCTAAACCTATTCAAACAACTATACCTAAGTTAGACATAGTCAATTTGAACAATATATAAATTGTATGACTCTTTCAGTCTTTCTGTAGCATAGGAATGATATAGGCATATGAAATGCTCTGTTATTTGTGACTTTATAAACTTCTTGGTGGGATGTTGATTTTAGTATATATCCTCAAAATGTAAGTTGTACTCCTACATTCCAAGTCTGCATATATGGTCATTTTTCAATGCATTACTGAGCTACATGTGTGTGACTTTGTTTACCAATTCTCTGGTGGAATGCATATGACAACAATCTATGTTCCCAGATTATCAACAACTTGAATATCCCTGCTAACTAGACTGCAACTAGCTGCTGCCTACAATCACATATCTGCATTTTGTTGCACAGGACTGTGATTTTCTTTATTGGTTGCTGAATGTATGTTTCCTCATTCACTTAGCTGCATAGATTGCTGACTATTAGAGTTTAGGACCTGATGACATGATTATTTCCAATGTGAAATTCGTAAACTCAAACCAAGCTAAACAAAACTAGTTAAGTTCAGAATGACAAGGAATTGTACAGAAATAAAGGAGGAATTTTAATCTTTCTGAAATGATCATAGTGCACAACTACTTGAACTTTCTATTTCTAATAAACAACAACTTAAATAATATTTAAGCTGAAAGACAAGAAAAATAGAAACTCCAGAAGTTGTATTTACATAGAGAAAATCAATAGGAAAAAACAACAGTGGAGGCATCGAATGGGACCAATTAATTTTGCAAGAGTACGCGTGAAATTGGTAATACTTTGCAGACATATGAATTTAATTTTTACATACTTATTATAAAAGGCAAATATTTTTTAAATTTCATTTATTTTTGATATAATTTGTAGCGTGCAACAAAAGAAAACAATGAAGAACCATCACAGCCTGAAATGTTTGTTGCAACTCGTACAAAGACGGGAAAGGAAATTCAGGCCGATACCCAAATTGCAATAGTAAGTTTCTTAAAGAGGATTATTGGTAAATTTAATTCAGACATATGTCTTATTTATTGTGGAGAGTGTAAATAGTTCTTACTGTTAACCATGGATGTTAATTTTATTCAACAGACTGAACTTCAAAATCGTCAAAATTCTGGGGAAACGGCGGATGATGCCTTTAGGGCAGTGTTTGGAAAGGAACAACCTGGCAGACTTAGGTGTTATGGAAGATCAGTGACAACAAGTTCTCTAAAAGAAGATGAAGAAATTAACAGGCTAAAACAAAAGCATGCTAATGAAATCAGTTCTCTGAAGGAAGAAATGAATGAAAAAATAAATGAAATGAGAGTAGAAATGCGACATATTTTTAGCCATTTGCTGCAAAACAACCCTGGATTGAATGTTCAAGATATACAAGGCGTTGTTGGATCTAATATTGTTTCACCTGTTGTTGATGCAAGTACCGTACAAGCTGTAAGAGGCAAAAATATTCCAAATTCTTCAGGGTCAACTCATGATTCGATTCTTCAAAAGGTATTAACTTGGTTCTAACTTTCTCTCCTCTGGAACGTCTCAACTGTATTTTCCTCAACTTTGTCTAGTTGTTGTTGTTGGCTGTTAGTTTTATCTTGCACAACAAGATTATTATAGTTGTTATGAGTAGAAATAGTAGATTTGGTTGTTGATTTGTATGTGTAGTTGTGTCTCCATCCGGCAGTCCATGATTGGTAGTGATATTTTGGATATTTTTAGCAAACTGCCATGTCAAAAAATTGTTATCAATGGTGTCTTTTTCTGGTTTATATCTTCAGAAACACTTGAAATGTTGTTGACCAAAATTGTGAGCTATTTGTGAAGTATATACAGAGCTATAACCAATCCAATGAACTTTCACGGATTATAACTTTGCCAAAAAATTTATGACATTGGCTTTGTTTGCCATAGTGTTAAGTAGTTTAAATATAGAGGTGGCTCGGGCACAGGGAATATGCAATGTGTTGGGTGAAGGATTAATGTCATGTAGACCATCAATCACACCAACTTATCCGACAGCACCTACATCTCAGTGCTGTAACGCTTTGTCTCATGAAATGTGTGAATGCTAGTTAATGTAATTGCAAATGTAAATTTTTTCACTGATTGTTGTTGTGCAAACTTCCCCTTCTCTTTTCTTCTCTTTATTACATCTTTTTTCTTTTTATTGAGTTGGGTATGAGACTTATTATTAATAGGCTTAGTAGTTTCTCCATCCTTGTTCTTGGTAGGAGTGTTATTATTTGTAGGTTTACCTGGTGGCTGTACACTAGTATCATTGTGTTGAGTGTGCTGAAGTTTGTTGATTTCCTGATTCCCTGTTTGGTTACTGTTATTTGGCTCCATAGACTGAATGATCAAATACAAGTAACAACCTCACAAAATTATATTTCTTCTATTCTATATTGGGTATCACAAAGGGAAGAGGCTTTGCTGTCAAGTTTTCTTTTGCCCTTTACTCCTGATACCTAAATGGAAGGTGCAGACATCTTGCCTGCCAAGATTCTTATTTTGTGTCATGTGATATAAGTTGTGACTCTAGATTTCCTTTGGCAATATAAAGTTCTTAAACCTTGAATTGAAATTCAACTTGGCATTCTATATATATCCAGGACTAGAAATGAAACCTCTTCTTCCAATTTGTGTTCTCTTTTGTCTTATGTAGACTAGAGTAAGTTCAGGAATCATGATGTATAAATACTTGAATCAGATGTCTGAATAATAGAAGTATCATGAACTGCAGGCCTGAAATAGTACAAGCGTTGCTCAGATATGAACTGCAGGCCTCAAAACATGAACTGCAGGCCTCAAAACGTTGTACATACTTGGAAATGTGGAAATCTGTAATCTAGAAATCTGAAATCTGGAAATCTGGAAATTTGGAAATTTGGAAATCTGAAATCTGGAAATTTGGAAATATGGAATTTGGAAATCAATCTAGAAGTTTTGAAATGAAGATGAATATTGAGGATGTATGTTTGTTGTGTTATTAAGGTTCCATGCTTATCTTTAACATATGGGATTCATATTATAGCTAAACATCTATTTTTGGTGTCTTTTTCAAATCAACTCAATTAGCAATTGACTCATCTTTAACATCTACTTTTGTTGAAATCTAATTTGTCATAAATTCTAAATGTGTAGGGAAATGGTGGTGATCAAATTTGAAGGGTCGCTACAAGTAAATTTGATCTCATTGAAGTGGATTATGAAGTATTTTTGAACTATTGTAATATTACTTTTTGAACAATTGTGTACGTATTTTGAATATTGTTGTATACGTATGTGTAAGTACACAAGACGTACAATGTTTTGAGGTTTATTGTAAATCTATGTATTTGAATTACTTATGAGCCAATTTAATGCTTAAGATTATTTATTGTAAAATAATATTGGTAGTTTTTAATTAGAAATTGTGGCATATATTTTATGGCCAAAATGATATGACCACACTTAAAAGTGTAGCCTTAAGATTGTATATTGTTGTAATCACTTGGGCAAGGAATACACTTCAAAGTGTTGTCATACATGAGATAAAAAAGGCAACACTTTAAAATTGTTGTTATACATTAAATAGAAAAGGCCACACTTACGAATTGTGGCCAATAAGAAAGCTAAGGCAACACTTAAAAGTGTAGTTGTATGAGATATAAATGTTGCTATTGAGGTACATAAAAGCTTGTCCATTTTACCTTTTAGGCTACACTTAAAAGCGTAAATGATAAGGCAACACCTGAAAAGTGTTGCCTAAAATCTAAGGTAACGCTTCATTTGGGCACCCCTGGAAAAGTGTTGCCTAAAGTCCAAAAGTGTAGCCTTTTATCTAAGGCTACACTTTTTGCTAGTTTAGGCTACACTTTACTAGGGTGGTCGTAGACCTAAAATGGTGTAGTGTGTGTAATTAATGATCTTATATGGTCCTTAACTGAGTTTATATGGTGTATATAGGCAGTTTGTCAAGTTTCTTAAAGTTTGGACGTCAAACCCTCAAGAACATCCACGACGTTCGAAAGATATGCCTTGAAATGACCTTGTATGTCTAAGCATGTTTCGTCTAGTTTTACGTGTTCGTTTGGATGAAACTCATGTGGAAGGTACTAAACTCGTATGCATACATGTTTGGGTTGGAAATGTCCGAGTATGACTCCACGTAGGACCCACAAAGGGCCCTCGAGAAGGACCCCAATCTGGAGCTCAACACTATCAGGCAGTGTCCAAAAGACGCCACAAATGACGGCCAGTCGACCAGGCGACGGCCCATCGATTGGTCTCATTGATGGAGACTAAAAGTGAGAAGCTTGAGGAGAAGCAGGGGCAAAAACACGAGACCCCATCGACGGGGCGTGGTCTCACCCACGGACCGTTGATGCAGGCGTCGATGGTGCTGCAAAGTTGGCAGTTTTCTGTTTAGACTTGGGGGTTTTGGGAAATTCACTCCAAGTCTTATAAAATGTGTCGACAGTCATTTTAGGTGTTTAGTGGTATTTGAAGAGTATATAAGTGATTAAACTCTCATTTAAACCCTAGCATCTAAATCAAAACCCCTTTCCTCCTAAAGTTTTCCCAAAAAACCTCCATGAGAGTTCAAAGTGAAGATGAAGGTTTGAATATGGATCTTCAATGGAGTTTCTTCTTCAATTAGCATTGGGTTCTTCAAATACGGTATGTGAGTTCTTCATCTAAGGCTTGCTATCACCTTAGAGCCAATTTCAAAGATCATTTTCAACGGATTTCAAAAAGATAAAAAAAAGTCCAATTTCTACTCTAAGTCTTGGGTTCTTGAATGAAAGGTTTTAAAACGTTAGGATATGATGTTATTGGTGTTTAATTGATGTTTTCCAATGAAATTATCCATGAACCCTTGATCTTCTCAATTCTCTAATTTTCACTAAAATATGGGTGAATTGATTATGCTTTGAGATTTATGAATTCATGTGTAGATTGTTATGGGCTTTTGATTCATGTATAGATTATGTATGTATGATGTATAGGCTGTTTCAATTTGATTAATTGATTAATGAATACTCTTAGATCTATTGCACGTTAAGCCTATTAAATTGATATGAACTTAATTCTTATAGATTCTAGTGTAGATTTCTATGGGCTTTCTAATGATGTAAGTATTGTATTCAATTGATATATAATTGATCTTAGATTGGTAAAATCTATATTAAATTGACTTAGATTCATTGAGTATTATGATTTATGCTTTGGATTGATGTTCACGGCCATGGGTAAGGGCCTTATGATATTGAATTGGATGATTTAGCTTGGGATTGAAGTGGTGAGATCAAGTGGGTGGTATGCTTTCCTAACACTCTTATTATTATTTATAGCTATTGTAATTTAGCTCTTGGATTATATGTGATTGGTATGGTCCACTTATAGTGTCGGTGTTATGTGATTGATGTGGACTTGTCGGCGTTATTTTAACAATTATGATGATAATGGCCTTGTCGGCACTACTTGAAATATTATGTTGATTTGTGTAGTTGATTATGTGAAGTATTATCATACCTACATATATGTGAAGTAATGTGAACGTATGTGTTAGTCTATTGATGCTATTTAGGTGATCATTTTATTATATGACTATGTGTTAAGTGTGTAGTCTTAGAGTTGATATATGGTTGTTCCTAACATGGCTATATGAGTCCATAATGGTTATGTTTATGATGTTAAGGTGATTAATAGATTGACATAATGATGTTAAGGGTCATTCCTAAGTGTCTAAAGAATGTTATGCAATATTAATAAAGTGGTGTAATGTTGTGTCTTGTTTCTTACTTGATGCATGTATGAGTATGAATATGTGATTTCTTGACTTAGGAACCTAAAGAATCTTAGTCTTGAAAAAATGAATGATAGGTGAGACCTTGAATGATGATAAGAAGTTTCCTTATGTGAAACCTTGAACCAAGTGGTAAGGTTATGAAACTTGAAGTCGAAAGCCGTAATGGTATCCTTCATGTAATGAATGATGGACTTAAGGTTGATTGGCTGGAACGGCATCACATCAATCCTTAGGAAAGTCATGATGAGCTTCTTGTCGCCATAGTAAGATAGCCCTAATGGACCTTGCTTTGGTAGGGTAAATGTAATTGGGTCATGAACATGATATAGGACCCATTAGTATGGATCTTAGTATGACTTAATCTATAAGAACAAATGCTAGCACTGAGTGAATATGGTAAGGGAAGTAGTTCTAGTTAAATAATGAGACTAGATTACAAATCATGCCCTTCATATTCCTTAACCATATGCCTACATGGGATGTGTCTATGTTCTACCATTGGCAAGTAGAACACCCTCCATCGGAGTAGGTTACAACTCCGGATTCCATGCTTTGCTACCATGGTCTATGTCTGTTATTGCCTATTCTCATCATATGGGATACTTACTAGCATTAGAGAAGTTCTATGAAGTTTAGGTGGTGGTATGGGACGCTATCTAGAAATTTCACAATAGGCTTTGAAGGTGTTAGTTGGAGTCCTTAGGTCTTCTCCAAGACCATTACTTGAATGTCCTTATGTGATGAAGGTCTCTTAAATGAACTAAGTAATGCAATGACTTAATTTAAGAAAGAATGTTAAATGAATAATTACTTATCTAGGGTATTTAAGGGTTGTCTAGTTAATTTTTGACGGGGGCAAGGGAATGGTCACTTCATCTCTTACTTAGATAAGTCTTAGTAATGATTCTAGTTAAGGAAATTGATTGATTATTTGGACATGATCCTAACCTAAGTATGTCTTAAGGATTACTTAGGTAATTTTGAAGAGGTCAATTATGGACATTCTCTTCTTGAGTTACTTGAGTAGGTCTTAGGATAACCTTGGAAAGGAGAACACCATGTTTGATGTATGCTATTGTATTAAGTGAGAATGATTCTATCCTATGTAGTCTATAGGATCCCTTGTGTCTGTGAAAGAGTTTTTAAGGGCGGTCGCTCCACACTCACCTAAGTGAACCTTGGAATCACTTTTGGTAGGAGGATCTCATGTTCATTTGTTTGATATATTGTAAGTGTGTATGAGTCTCATTCTAAGTAGTCTTAAGGATCATTTAGGCGTGCTTTGAGAGGGTTTATGGGAGGTCTCTCGTTGTATGACTTAAGTGAGTCTTAGGTAATATTATATTTGGTTGACTACATTCTAGAAGATGTCAAATGTGAAGGCTAAGAACTTCACTGTAACAGTGAAGGAAAATGTCACTGTACAGTGAAGTGGTTCACTGGAAAGTTAACTTTAAAATGTGAATAATTGCTCGGATGATTTCTTATGTATTTCTAAAGTGTTAAATGTTATTCTTATGATTATAGTATGATTTTTTAATCAAAATTAATGAAAAGCATGTTATTGACTAAATGTCCTTTTTTCATGGTTTTTGCATGGCTTCGATACTTAGTACATCTAATGTGCTAACCCCTTCTTTTCCCTTTTTGACAAAAGTATAGGGTACTGGAAGTCTAGCTGTGCCATGGAGGATGGATAGATTTCTAAGGTTTGAAGCTGAAGTATTGGTGAGTCCTCATCGATTCGAGGACAATATCCACATGATCCGTTATGTCTTAAGTCTTTACTTTACGTCTTGTATGGTCTTAGTCCCAAGTGTTGTATACTCTAAAGTTTAGATGGTTCAAGGGGTTATTATAAAGGTTTAATGTTTTAATGAAAGTCTCCCGCTTGTATAATGTTTATGAAAAGAGTTCTTCGTGTGTGAAGAAAGTTTTAAATTCTTACTCATTTTAGTATGTTATTATGCAATGAATGATACGAGAGACTTAGATGAGACTTCTTGAAGTCTCATTTTCCATGAGAAGGATTCAAGGATAATCTAACTTCTAGGATGTACTTGAGGGTCATGACAAAGCTTGGTACCAAAGCATAAGGTTTGGGAGTGTCGTAGTTGTCTTATGAACCACATCTAATAGAGTCTTGTTTATAATGTGAAGCGCGCCACATTATGAATAGGAGGCTATTGGGTGCTAGTAAGAGTTTCACTTCTTCATTCATCTAATTGTGCCTAAAAGCGTTGTGTATGGTGTCTTTCTCCTGTCTCCCTTATGTGTTTGGTCATTAGAGTGTGACTTTATGAAGTGTGGGTTGAGGGAGAAAAAAAATAAGATGTGGCTTGTTAGATGAGGTGTGAAAGATGGAGTTGATGACCCTTAGGTTTATTTTGTTACCTTTTGAAGGGTAGTATAGTTGGAAGAATGGTAAGGTACAGAGTTAGAAATGTGAAGAAATGGTTGTTGAGGTGGTTTGAAGTTGGTTAAGACCAAACCATAGAATGGAGTGAAGAGATTCGAAAGAGTAATGGTAAGTTTCACCTAGTATGGAGGATGAAGTGGCTAGATGGTTGAACCTTGAGAGTCTTTAGTTTTCATGAGCTAGACATTGGGTGTGAAAGAAATAGTGACGTTTAAGGTGCCTTGAGGGAGTTCCTTGAGAAAGATGTTATGTTGACTTTAGAATGTGTTTCTTCTAAGTGGGGGAGTATGGTGAAGAGTATGGTTGTTGGGAGTGAAGTACCCTTAACCTTTCTATGTGTGTTTATTCAATCCTAAAATAAAGAGTTCTTAGTAACTTGATTTATGTAGGAGTTTTTGTGAAAAATGAGTTTCAAACATTCTCCTTATGATATTTATGTTTGGTTGAAATTGAATTTCATTAACTTCTTGCATTGTGTATTTTATAAAGCAATGATTATGTTGTTGTAACAACCCTAAAAATGAATAAGATAAGAAATGCTTAATGTGTCAAGAATGCTTGCGATTAGACCAAGGTTCACACGAATTGATGCGCGTAGAACCAGACCTCAGAACCCTTACTACGGCCAAGCCAACTAATTTGGTGAGTTAGTTGAGCTTGGAAAGGTTGTACCAACCATGTAGGGCTCTCGAAAACTAAGATTTAATCGAAGGAGTCTTTACCGGACTTAAAAAGAGGAAATCTTAAGTTTTGAGGGTCCAGGGGTAAAATGGTCTTTTCCAGGCCAAGGGTAATATCGTAATTACCCTAAGGAATTAGTTAATTAATTAATTAATTTAATTAAAAAATCGGTTAGGGTCGGGTCGACCCGCAATAGCCCATTTCGCGGTGATCACTCCATCTGAGTTCGAGCCCCAATGGAAGCGACAAATTGGTGATTTAATTATTGTTTAAAATCTGATTTAGTAAGGGCAAAATTGTCCTTTCACGTATAATTAATTAAATCAGATTTAAGTATTAAGGTGAGTCCTAATTTGACTAAGTCATTACCTAAGCCTAAACCACTTCTCACGTTTCACTCTCTCACGTCTGTCACATTCTCACGTTCAAACTTCACGATTTCTCTCTGCCAAAAACAACTTCAAGAACAGAACAAATATTGAAGTTCTTCACACTTGAAGAACAAACAAGAAAAGTCTAAGAAAACAAAATAACCAAAAACGTTAAGGCAAAGGGGAGATTTCCGTCGAGTGGTGGTGAAACTTTCGGTGAGTTGGACATGGTTTTGGAGAAAGATTTGGGCAGCAACTTCAACGTTTGAACAATCAAATAAGGTATGGTTTTCTTCTCTCTTAGTTCCTTTCCCAAGAGACCCCTTAAGGTTCAGAATATTCATTCCGAAAACTAGGGTTGTTCCCCGTTGCATGTCCCTGTCACTAGCTCCCATTGAATCATAGGTTGGGTATGTTTGCTGGTACAAAGTAGAGATGTAATGTGTTTTCGTGATTTTTATGTTTAAGTATGCATGCTCGGAATTATGTGAAATGCCCCAAGAACTAACGTGAAAAGGTTGATGAAAAGAAGCTAAAAATTATGCTCAAATTTCCAGCATGGTGTAAGTTTAGTTTCGGTCAAAAACAAGGTTAAAAATCTGGGTCTTTAATGAATATAAAATAGGTGAGGTCACTAGGTATTGAACCCGAGACCTCACACTGGAAGAATGCTAAAAACATAAAGGAGGAAATGGGGTTAAGGGGAATCGAACCCGAGTGACAATTGAAATTTTCGAAAAAGAAAAGAAAAGGGGTCTGGGGGGAATCGAAATCGGGCCAACTGGTTGAGGAAGAAGAGAACAAGAACTAAATAAATAAATGGGAGGCGTGGGAATCAAACCCAAGACCTCCAGGATGTGCATGAGAGAAGAAAAAAATTAAAGAAAAGAAAATGTGAGGCGTGGGAATCGAACACACGACCTCAGGGCTAGAAAAGAAAATGGCGGAATTAATTAAGAAAATAAAGTGAGGTTGTGGGGGATCGATCCCACAACCTAACTGCCAAAACGCCTAGCTTAGTGGATTTTAATTAAAAATAATAATAGGAGGCTGTGGGGGTTCGAACCCACAACCTCACAGCCCCTAGCGAATTTAAAATTAAAATAAGGAGGCTGTGGGGGTTCGAACCCACAACTTCCCAATTCCCAGCTAAAATAAAGAGTAAAATAAAAGAGGCTATGTGGGTTTGATCCCACAACCTCTTTGTCTAGGCTAAATAGGACAATAAGAGTTTAAATGAAAAATAAAAGGGGTTGTGGGGGTTCGATCCCACAACCCTTCGGCCAAAGTAAGGGAAAATCCAAGGAGAAAAATAAAAATAGAATGTTGATGTTAAGATTCAATCTAGGGTCCCACTGTCATGAAGACTAAAAATAAAGTCAAGGAAAAATGTAAGTATTGTCCAAGTGGTTCGAACTTGGTTCCCTTGCCCAAATTTCCGTATTGATACATAAGTCATACGTGAATTAAATGTTCAAGAATAATGCCACCTACTTAGATCGAAATCAAGATCTTGGCATATATACAAGATACATAAGTCTTGTACTACATAATCTTAGGAATGTATAAATCACTTAACGAACTATGAATGAAGCCTTATGGCTTGTATGTATATACCCATAAGTCTAACATACGTTTAAAAGTAAGTGAACCTAAGATGTATGTAATAAAAATGATGAAACCCTAGAAGGGTTAAGTACGAGTGTAAGATACACTAAATTGTCAAGTATATTGGCATATGATGAAATGAACAATTAAATGACGAAATGAACAATGAAATGATGACATGAACAATGAAATGATGAAACCCTAGAAGGGTTAAGTAAGGGTGTGAAACACACTAAATGGCCAAGTGCATTGGCATGTGATGAAATGAACATTCACGTAATAAGGGGTGAGTAACTATGAAGAGCAAATGTGCTAATGATAATGAATGTGGTGACAACATGATATGAGGCTAATGCAAATGATGAGAGCAATCTCAAATGAGCCAAATTAAATGTTACCAAACGTACTCACCTATGAGAGTGTAATATAATGAAGAGACCAGTCTCTATGAACATTCTAATGAAAGTATTGAGATTAACACACTTAATACTAATGTTGAGATGAGAAATCATCTATTGAGCTATGATGTCCTCATACTAGAAGCAAGCTTCCATGACGTATGAGTTGAATGTAATGGAACTTTATGCTGAGCACCGATAGAATAGCTATTAGCGGTGATGCCTTCTTTCAGGAAGGGCGGAGGTTCACATAACTCTCATGAGATGAGACTGTTCGGCTTGGCGAGTATGGGTCTCCTTATATCTCCTGGTCTTCGAACCTATACTGCCAATATAGGGATCTGGCGGGGTTAAATTCCCCTGTACGCTAGCATGTTTTGGGTAACTTTGGCCGGTGATTCCACCTCTTTTCGGTGTGGGGGAGACAATAGATTTCATGATGCTCACATGATCTATGTCGGTTAAAGTTAAAGTTCTCAATGAATGAATGAGGCCAGCCTCAAATGAAGCACATAATGAAATGAATGATACCAAAAGTGTTTGGATAGGATAATCAAGAGGTGAGCTAGACTCAAGTAATGACACTAGGTTATTCTTGATCATTGCATAGAAAACCCGATGAAAGTCTTAAACTACATCCTAGGTATAGCTGGTGTTCACAATGGCTTATGAACGAACATGAAATGAAGTACGTATGAATGAATGAAGCAGACTCTGTGTTCTCTAATGAAGACTCCCTAGTTGAGGTCCCATATGTTGAGCCCTCATTTTGGAAAGTCTTAATGTCAAGTCCATGATTTCAAGGTCTCACGGTATATAAATGAATGTTATAAAAGATGATATGTGTAGTATGCTATATGATATGTGCTATTTGTAAGATGTGTTGTGTTGTGTGAAATATGATAAATATGATGATGCATGTTACTTTCATTGCATGACTTCCTAATCCAAATTTGGAAAGCTCACTGACTTTCCTAATCCAAATTTGGAAAGTTCACTAACTTTCCTAATCCCATTTTGGCAAGTCCACTGACTTGACTTTCTATAATCATGTTGTTAGGAAAGAGCTGTTCTTTCTCATGCATGTCCTTGGTGTGTGCTTTCATATACCCATACTTAGTACAAGTGTGTACTAACCCTATACAACTCTACAATTTTAGGTGCAGACACAGGTGGACGCTAGAGCTATAGGTTGACGCTGAAGCTATCCGGACGTCGAGCATTCATCCGGACTTGGTAGGCCCTCATGTTTTCGAAGATGCTTCCATTTATATTCTAGCTTAGTTTTAGAGTGAGCTAGTGGAGCATGTTCCACTAGCGTTTCTTTCCTGTTTTATTCAGACATTGTATTGGTGCCATTTTGGCAAGTACATCTTTATTGCTATGTTAAACTATTTCTTTTATTTGATGATCTTAATATTATATGGTTGATGGTGAACAATTATTTATTAATGAGAATGTTTAAGAAGTAAGTTAAGAAACAAAAATATGAAATTTTTCGCTAAAATTAAACTAGATGAAGTAAAAATAATGTAAGTAGGCTTGTCTGCGACCTCTGAGAGGTCAACAACACCGATCTCGTCTGGGGTCTAGATTCCGGTCGTGACAAAGTTGGTATCAGAGCACTAGGTTAAATTTCGAGAATAATAAGTTCACATTAACCACATTTAGTAGTTTCTAAGTCATGGTAGTGAAGTGCACCACTATCCTGAATTAGATACTGCATGATGCGTAGGAAAATTTCCCTTCTTCTGATCTTATCATGCTTTTTCTAATGTCTGATTTCTCGGTGTTATGAGCATTTCTAACATCAATTCTTATTGTTTTCAGAGAATGAATACTAGGAGGAACGTTAGTCAGAGGAGAGTAGAAGCAGCTGCTGGGGCAATCAGGTTCCACCCCAGGCTCCAGCTGACGGAGTGGCTATGCCAGTTAACCCAGCTGGGTTGACTGATGCTGAGGTGAGGGCATCTCTGGCCCAGATGGCACAGGCCATTACTATGCAGGCCCAGGCTATGACTGCCCAGGTCAACCGGCAGGATGTTCAGAGGGAGAACCCACCGGTTCGTAGCATGGCTGACAGGCTGAGAGACTTCACGAGGATAAATCCTCCTATTTTCACAGGGTTTAAGACTTCAGAGGACCCCCAGGAGTTTGTGGACGAGGTGCACAAGATTCTGGTGGCTATGGGGGCCACAAATACTGAGAAGGCTGAGCTGGCTTCCTATCAGCTCAAGGATGTTGCACAGATTTGGTGCAAGATGTGGCAGGATAGCCAAGCTTTGGGCGGAGTTCCAGTCACATGGGAGCTGTTTAAGACGGCCTTTCTGGATAGATTCTTTCCGAGAGAGATACGGGAAGCAAAGGTTGAGGAGTTTATCAACCTTATGCAGGGATCTATGACCGTCAGGGAGTATTCCCTGAAGTTTGTTAAACTATCCAGGTATGCTACTTTCCTTGTGTCTAACAGCAGGGATGAGATGAGCAGGTTCCTCACAGGAATCAATGGACATCTAAAGGAGGAGTGTCGGTCTGCGATGCTCCGTGATAATATGGACCTCTCCAGTTTGATGGTGCATGTCCAGCAGGTAGAGGACAGTCGCAAAAAGAGGGGTATTCGTGATGCTAGGAGGGATAAGCCTCAAGATTAGGCAGGTCCCACCCATGGAGGCCACAAAAACAATTTTGGCGTCCGTGAGCAGCCCAGGTTCAAGAAGGGGCAATGGAGTTCTCGGAACTCTAACTCTCAAAGGAGTTCAACACTTAGAGGAGGCAGACCTAAGCCCAAGAAGGGCAATAGAGGTGATATGCAGCGTCCTAAAAAGAACTGCGCTAAGTGTGGTCGTGCTCACAGTGGAGAGTGCAGACAGGGCACTAATGCCTGCTTCGGTTGCGGTAAGAGTGGGCACATGGTTAGAGACTGCCCATGGAACAAAGGTCAAGATGGAGGTAATGCTCAGCCTAGCCCTAATCTAAGAGTGCAGCAGCAGCCGAGCCTCCTATGAGGAACAAGTTCTATGCCCTGAAGGGCAGGGAGGAGCAGGAGAAGTCCGCTGATGTGGTCACAGGTATGCTGCAAGTATTCTCAACTTCTGTTTATGCTTTACTTGATCCAGGGTCTACGCTTTCCTTTGTAACTCCTTTGCTTGCTCTCACTTTTGAGATATTGCCTTAAGTTCTGCATGATCCTATAGTGGTTATTACACCTTCAGGAGAGAATGTAAGAACTGATAGAGTATACAAGGATTGCCCAATAGTGGTAAGTGGTAAGTGGTAAGACTATGTGTGCAGACTAGGTTGAGTTACCAATGCATGATTTTGATGTTATTCTTGGCATGGACTGGCTTCACAGTTGTTATGCTTGCTTGTACTGTCGTAGTAGAGTGGTGAGATTTTGTTTCCCTGATGAAGAGGAGTTAGTCTGGGAGGGGTACAACTCGAGTCGTCCTACCCTCTTAACTTCGAACCTTAAGGCCAATAAAATGATGTCTAAGGGGTTATTGTGTCATCTTATGAGTGTTAATGATTTAGATCATAACATTCCTTCAATAGACTCAGTGCCTGTAGTGAATGAGTTCCTAGATGTATTTCCTGATGATTTGCCTGGAGTCCCTCCCCCTCGAGAGATTGATTTTGGTATCGACTTAGAACCCGATACTAAACCAATTTCAATTCCACCTTACAGAATGGCTCCAGCTGAATTCAATGAATTGAAGCTGCAGTTAATAGATCTCACTAACAAGGGTTTCATTCAGCCGAGCATATCCCCTTGGGGCGCTCTAGTGTTGTTTGTAAAAAAGAAAGATGGAACCCTTAGAATGTGTATCGATTATCGGCAAATCAACAAAGTCACTATAAAGAATAAATATCCACTTCCCAGAATAGATTATTTGTTCGATCAGCTCCAAGGGTCTAGTTTCTTCTCTAAGATTGATCTTCGTTCAGGGTATCATCATCTTAGGGTTAGGGATGGAAATATCCCAAAGACAGCCTTTCGGACCCGTTATGGTCACTATGAGTTCTTAGTCATGTCATTTGGTCTTAAGAATGCACCTGCTGCATTTATGGATCTCATGAACAGAGTCTTCCGTGAATACCTTGACTATTTCGTCATAGTATTCATTGATGACATTCTCATCTACTCTAGGACCAAGGAATAGCATGAACAACATTTGAGACTAACCTTGCAGGTACTTAGACAACATCAGCTGTACGCCAAATTCAGCAAGTGTGAATTTAGGCTTAGATCAGTGACCTTCATGGGTCATGTTGTGTCCGATCAGGGCGTGGAGGTGGATCCCAGGAAGACTGAGGCTGTGAAGAACAGGACAAAGCCTCTTACTCCCACTGACATCCATAGATTTTTGGGATTGGCTGGTTACTACCGCAGGTTTGTGGAGGGCTTTTCTTCCATTGCTTCCCCATTAACAGCTTTGACTAAGAAGAAAGCCAAGTTTGAATGGACGAAGACTTGTGAGAGGAGTTTCCAGGAGCTCAAGGACAGACTCACTTCAGCCCCGGTGCTTATTTTGCCTAAGTGTGGTGAGAATTGCACTATTTACTAAGATGCATCTAGGGTTGGTTTGGGTTGTGTTTCTTATGCAGATTGGTAAGGTGATAGCCTATGCGTCCAGACAGCTCAAGGTTCATGAGGAGAGTTATGCCACTCATGACCTGGAGTTGGCCGCTGTGGTGTTTGTACTGAAGCTATAGGGGCACTACTTGTATGGAGTGCATGTGGATGTATTCACAGACCACAAGAGTCTCCAGTACGTGTTCACACAAAGAGAGTTGAATCTACGTCAGCGGAGATGGTTGGAGCTGTTGAAGGATTATGACATGAATGTTCACTATCATCCAGGTAAGGCTAATGTTGTAGCTGACGCTTTGAGCAGGATGAGCATGTGAAGTACAAACCACGTTGTTGATGAGAAGAAGGAGTTGGTGAAAGATGTACACAGACTGGCCAGACTGGGTGTGCGATTGGTTGACTCTACTAGTGGGAATGTTTCAGTTCATCCTAGTTCTGAATCATCCTTGGTAGTTGAAGTGAAGCAGGGTCAGCATCTAGATCATGTGTTGATGGAGCTGAAGGACTCAGTACTGATGAAGATGAATGAGTCTTTCGCTTTGGGAGGTGATAGCATACTTAGGTATCAGGACAGGATGTGTGTACCAGATGTGGATGATTTGCGAACCAGGATTGTTGCAGAGGCCCATGGTTCAAGATATTCCATACATCCAGGTTCCACCAAGATGTATCATGATCTTAAGTAGATTTATTGGTGGGATGGCATGAAGAAGGAAATTGCGGAATATGTGGCCAAGTGTCCTAACTGTCAGCAGGTTAAGACAGAACATCTTAAGCCTGGCGGTTTGACTCAGATTATTGAGGTTCCGACTTGGAAGTGGGAGGCCATTAATATGGACTTCGTGGTTGGTCTTCCAAGGACTAGGAGGAAGCATGACTCCATATGGGTTATTGTGGACAGATTGACTAAGTCTGCCCACTTTATCCCAGTGAAGTCTACTTACAGAGCCGAGGATTATGCGAGACTCTATATTGATGAGATTGTGAGATGGCATGGGATTCCTTTGTCTATCATTTCAGATAGAGGAGCTCAGTTTACTTCACATTTATGGAGATCTTTCTAGAAGAGCTTGGGCACGCAGGTAAAGCTTAGTACTGCCTTTCATCCTCAGACTGATGGGCAGGCAGAGCGCACCATTCATACATTGGAGGACATGTTGAGAGCGTGTGTGATTGACTTCAGGGGTAGCTGGGATGACCATCTGCCTTTGATAGAGTTCTCGTATAATAGTAGCTATCACTCCAGAATTGGGACGGCACCGTTTGAGGCACTGTATGGTTGGAGGTGTAGAAATCAGTTGGGTGGTTCGAGGTTGGAGAGTCATCCATTTTGGGTCCAGAGATCATTCATGAGGCCTTAGAGAAGGTCAGAGTGATTAGGTACAGGTTGTATACTGCTTACATTCGACAGATGTCATATGCAGATAACAGGAAAGGACCCTTAGAGTTTGATGTTGGTGACCAGGTTTACTTGAAGATATCACCTATGAAAGGGGTGATGAGGTTTGGCAGAAAAGGGAAGTTGAGTTCAAGGTATGTTGGGCCATATGAGATCCTACAACGTGTGGGTGAGGTGTCCTATGAGTTGGCATTGCCTGCGGAGCTAGCTTCCGTCCATACAGCCTTTCATGTATCCATGTTAAAGAAGTGCCTAGGTGATCCAGCATCGGTTCTACCTATGGAAGGTTTGGGGGTCGATGAAGACCTGTCATATGAAGAGGTACCTGTTGAGATCTTAGACAGACAGATCAAGCGACTGAAGAACAAGAAGATTGCCACAGTGAAGGTATTGTGGAGAAATCATCTTGTTGAAGGTGCAATGTAGGAGGCTGAGGCAGACATGAGTTCCCGCTAGCCTCATCTTTTCAGCTCTTGAGGTTAGACTTCCTACTCTTAAGTCTATGTTCCTTATCTCTCCATATTTTGTTGCTATTGCTTGACTGTGCATAGTGATTATGTGTCACGCCTCAAAACCCAATAAGACGGACAGGCACCCGATGCCCTAAAGGCCCGAGAGAACCAACCTGCAACCTGTTCTTACTGAGCATATACTATAACAATTGAGACAAGTTAACTTTGGATGCAGCGATACAAACCAACGTAAGTAGATCCAAAAGTTATATACAAGACTTGGCCGTTTAGGCCACAACTCCTTAAGACACAACTGAACCATGTACATACGTCTACAAAGCCTCTAAAAGATAGAAGACTAGAGTAGGTCGGGACAGACCCCGCCTTACCCTTAACTACGATACAATACCAAACGAATTTACCAAGGACTTAATAAAGCTCCGAATCAACTTGGAGCTCACCAAAAGTAGCAGAATTTCGAGTGCTTCTACTGAGGAGGTCTACTAGCTGGAGTACCTGAGCCTGCAGCATGAAATGCAGCGTCCCCAATACGGGACGTCAGTACGAAAAATGTACTGAATATGTAAGGCAAAAAGTATATGTAATACAAGGCACAAATGAAATCAAGTAGCAACATATGAGTGCATAGATTAGGAGAGAAGACCACCTTTGCTTACTCTTGTGGAATCAAGTAAGCTAGATTCTTTTCTTTACCTTCTTTGTATGTTATAATCTTTGTTGGGCATGTGATACAAGTGACCAGCTGATCAGTGGTAGAAGAGGATAACCCATGCTAGGCGTATTAACCCCTGGGATGCGGTCCTCATAATTACACAACTTGGGATCGGCCCATGCTAGGCTTTCGCCCCTGAGCTGCCACCCTTCTATACCAATAGGGATCGGCCCATGCTAGGCTTTCGCCCCTGAGCTGCCACCCTTAATTAAATAGATTTCTTCACTTAGATTCTTTAATCTTTGAGATTATTGTTAATCAGTTCATAACTCTTTTGAGATGTTATTTTGGATAATCGTAACACTTTGAGATGTTGATTTGGTGGTCATAATCATCTTGGAGACATGAAATTACGAACAGTAGTGGAATACATGAAAACAATACTTTGAGGCAGTAACAATGACATAAGGAGCTATGAAACATCAACACCTTACTTTAAGACCTTAATGGCACAATTGACTTCAATTGGCTTAGGAGAAGGATTCATCAAACTTTCTTTTGCAAATACCATTTCTATAACAGCACAAGGGGAAATTACACAAGTATAGAGTAGTGAACATATAATGAAGTAGTTCCATGTACTTAGAATGGGGAAAGAAATATTGTTAGCTATTTGGAGATAGTACGCTGCCAATATGCTTCCTTTTCTAGAAATAGAACTTATGGGAATCACTTCATTGATATTAATTGCAGATGGCAGATTTCATGCCAAAAGGATATAAAATCGAATAGCCTTACATACCTTATTTTTCTGACCAATACCACTATCACGATTCAGCCTTCCTTATTGGGTGCTAATCTACAACATAAGTCATGATTAAGCTAACATCAGCAGCTAATCACAATAAGGTCCTCCAAATCAGTAGCTAAAATATTTGATGGAAATCAGGCCCAAACAACCCTTACATAAATGGTGAACCCACCACACCCTTCCTCTACACATTAATACAACTTCATACATCATCTCCCAAGCTACCCAAACAGCCCTCAACAACAATATTCATAAGGCAGCCACTATCAATCTCAAATCTTTCAGCATAATAGGAGAATATTGACTCAAAGATTTATCACAATCCATGAATTCTTGATAAACATATACAAAATTCTCCACTCCAAACATTATCAAAGAGAGGAAAACAAATGGGTTGAAGTCTTACCTTAATTCTGAAAATTTATCCTCTACACTTGTACTTCAAGAATTCAAACTCTCCTTCAAACTATTACTTGAAAAATTAGACAGCACTCAAGAACTCTAAGGTGTCTTAGAGCTGCTAATTGAAGCCAAGAGAGACCAAGAAAGAACTTAGGAAATCTGAAACTTTTGCAAGTTCAAAATGGAGAATAAGACTTGATCCTTATCCTTTGAAAAAGGAGGTGTTATGGCCGACACTATTGACCAATTTTGGGCCATATAATGTCAAGTAGGTGCCCCACCTGCTTGTCCTTTTAACTTGTGCCTTTTTGGACTTAATATTATTGGACCTTGGCTGTCCATTTTCCCTTTGTTCTTTTATTCCACTTGGGACAGATTAATGCAAGTAGGTGGTACACACTTGGCCCAATAACATGGTAAAACAAATCTTAGGAGGTCATGCACTTACCTAATTTCACTTGGGCTTTATCCATAATGGGCAAATTGGCAGATTTGGCTGCTGGGCCTTCTTTCATTCACAATTTTCTTTAATAGGTTTGGGCTTCAAATGAGCCCCTAAATATAAGCCTAAATCTTGTCAATCAAACTTGGGCCCTTTAACTATAATATAGATCAAGTAGGTGATGCAGCTGCTAGCTCAATTACCATCATACTATAATTACTTAAATACTTTCCATCGGAGTTAACTTGCAATACATATGCTAAAACGTGCAAGGCATTACATCACCTTCCAAGCTAGTTTAAACCAACACTAATCACATAAGAAACATGATCCCTCACCTACACTATAAGTCTATGTCAAGTATAACATAAATAGAACTACCACATACAAAAATAACAGGCCTTTACATCCTTTCCCCCTTGGAACATTCGTCCTCGAATGTTAGCATGGTTGTGCGGCCTAAACAAGTTCAAGCCTAAGCTAGTACTACTATTAATCACATTGAACATATAGACTTATACTTACTTGTCAATGCCTCCACTAACATTTTGATCATTCCCACCAGTGTGGAAGAGGTGAGGATACTTCAATTTCATTGCTTCTTCTGCTTCCCATTTAACTTCTTCTACTTGTTGGTTTCTCCATAGAACTTTTACAGAAGCTACTTCTTTATTCCTTAACTTCCTAACTTGTCGATCCAGAATAGCAATGGGTACTTCTTCATAAGTGAGATCTCCTGTAACCTGTACGTCTTCAGTAGGAGTAATACGAAATGGGTCACCTACGCATTTCCGTAGCATTGAGACATGGAACACCGGATGAACTGATGAAAGCTCTTGTGGTAGCTCTAACTCATAGGCTACTTGGCCAAATTTTCGGATAATCTTATATGGCCCTATATAGCGTGGACTCAGCTTTCCCTTTTTACCAAACCTCATTACCCCTTTCATCGGAGACACCTTCAAGAACACCCAATCCCCTATAGAAAATTCTAGTCCTCTCCTTCTAATATCTGCATATGATTTATGTCGACTTTGAGCTGTTTCTAGCCGCTGCTGTATCACTTTGACTTTTTCCATAGCTTGATGAACAAGATCTGGCCCAAATAAGCCAGTTTCACCCGTTTCGAACCAGCCAATTGGTGATCTACACTTTCGACCATATAAAGCTTCATAAGGTGCCATTTTAATGCTCGAATGATAGCTATTGTTATAAGCAAATTCAATAAGTGGTAGGTGATCATCCCAGCTACCCTTGAAATCTAATATACAAGCTCGCAGCATATCCTCAAGTGTCTGAATCGTACGTTCTGCCTGACCATCCGTTTGAGGATGAAAGGCTGTACTTAAATTCACTTGTGTTCCCAAACTCTTTTGAAATGACTTCCAAAAATTTGCTGTAAATTGAGCTCCTCTATCCGATATTATAGAGATTGGCACTCCATGTAGTCGAACTATCTCTTTAATGTACAACCTCGCATACTCTTCAGCTGTATAAGTAGTCTTCACCGGCAAGAAGTGTGCTGCTTTGGTAAGTCTATCAACTATTACCCATATGGAGTCAAACTTCCGGAATGAGCGAGGCAAACCAGTAACAAAATCCATGTTGATCATGTCCCATTTCCAAATTGGAAGTTCTATACGCTGCATGTAACCTCCGGGCTTTTGGTGTTCTACTTTTACCTGTTGACAGTTTGGACACTGAGCCACGAATTCTGCAATGTTCTTCTTCATGTTCCCCCACCAATACATTTCTTTCAAGTCATGATACATTTTAGTTGACCCCGGATGAACAGAGTACCTTGAATTATGTGCTTCCATCATGATCCTCTTTCTTAGTTCATCTATATTAGGTACACACAATCTGTTTTGACATCGAAGTACTCCGTCTTGCTTAAGCTCAAACGCCTTTGTCATACCATGTAGTACATTCTCTTTAAGTTGTAAAAGAATTGGATCAGTGTACTGCTTCTCTTTCACTTCCACTATTAA
>JABWTJ010001057.1:61165-144736 GCA_016801875.1 Solanum sitiens
GGGATCGGCCCATGCTAGGCTTTCGCCCCTGAGCTGCCACCCTTAATTAAATAGATTTCTTCACTTAGATTCTTTAATCTTTGAGATTATTGTTAATCAGTTCATAACTCTTTTGAGATGTTATTTTGGATAATCGTAACACTTTGAGATGTTGATTTGGTGGTCATAATCATCTTGGAGACATGAAATTACAGAACAGTAGTGGAATACATGAAAACAATACTTTGAGGAAGTAACAATGACATAAGGAGCTATGAAACATCAACACCTTACTTTAAGACCTTAATGGCACAATTGACTTCAATTGGCTTAGGAGAAGGGTTCATCAAACTTTCTTTTGCAAATACCATTTCTATAACAGCACAAGGGAAAATTACACAAGTATAGAGTAGTGAACATATAATGAAGTAGTTCCATGTACTTAGAATGGGGAAAGAAATATTGTTAGCTATTTGGAGATAGTACGCTGCCAATATGCTTCCTTTTCTAGAAATAGAACTTATGGGAATCACTTCATTGATATTAATTGCAGATGGCAGATTTCATGCCAAAAGGATATAAAATCGAATAGCCTTACATACCTTATTTTTCTGACCAATACCACTATCACGATTCAGCCTTCCTTATTGGGTGCTAATCTACAACATAAGTCATGATTAAGCTAACATCAGCAGCTAATCACAATAAGGTCCTCCAAATCAGTAGCTAAAATATTTGATGGAAATCAGGCCCAAACAACCCTTACATAAATGGTGAACCACCACACCCTTCCTCTACACATTAATACAACTTCATACATCATCTCCCAAGCTACCCAAACAGCCCTCAACAACAATATTCATAAGGCAGCCACTATCAATCTCAAATCTTTCAGCATAATAGGAGAATATTGACTCAAAGATTTATCACAATCCATGAATTCTTGATAAACATATACAAAATTCTCCACTCCAAACATTATCAAAGAGAGGAAAACAAATGGGTTGAAGTCTTACCTTAATTCTGAAAATTTATCCTCTACACTTGTACTTCAAGAATTCAAACTCTCCTTCAAACTCTTACTTGAAAAATTAGACAGCACTCAAGAACTCTAAGGTGTCTTAGGGCTGCTAATTGAAGCCAAGAGAGACCAAGAAAGAACTTAGGAAATCTGAAACTTTTGCAAGTTCAAAATGGAGAATAAGACTTGATCCTTATCCTTTGAAAAAGGAGGTGTTATGGCCGACACTATTGACCAATTTTGGGCCATATAATGTCAAGTAGGTGCCCCACCTGCTTGTCCTTTTAACTTGGGCCTTTTTGGACTTAATATTATTGGACCTTGGCTGTCCATTTTCCCTTTGTTCTTTTATTCCACTTGGGACAGATTAATGCAAGTAGGTGGTACACACTTGGCCCAATAACATGGTAAAACAAATCTTAGGAGGTCATGCACTTACCTAGTTTCACTTGGGTTTTATCCATAATGGGCCAATTGGCAGATTTGGCTGCTGGGCCTTCTTTCATTCACAATTTTCTTTAATAGGTTTGGGCTTCAAATGAGCCCCTAAATATAAGCCTAAATCTGGTCAATCAAACTTGGGCCCTTTAACTATAATATAGATCAAGTAGGTGATGCAGCTGCTAGCTCAATTACCATCATACTATAATTACTTAAATACTTTCCATCGGAGTTAACTTGCAATACATATGCTAAAACGTGCAAGGCATTACATCACCTTCCAAGCTAGTTTAAACCAACACTAATCACATAAGAAACATGATCCCTCACCTACACTATAAGTCTATGTCAAGTATAACATGAATAGAACTACCACATACAAAAATACAGGCCGTTACATTATGTTATGATCTGACTGGTATTATTATATATAGTGGTAGTGTCATTCGGGGACGAATGTTCCTAAGGGGGGGATAATGTAACAACCCTAAAAATGAATAAGATAAGAAATGCTTAATGTGTCAAGAATGTTTGCGATTAGACCAAGGTTCACACGGATTGATGCGCGTAGAACCAGACCTCAGAACCCTTACTACGGCCAAGCCAACTAACTTGGTGAGTTAGTTGAGCTTGGAAAGGTTGGAACCAACCATGTAGGGCTCTCGAAAACTAAGATTTAATCGAAGGAGTCTTTACCGGACTTAAAAAGAGGAAATCTTAAGTTTTGAGGGTCCAGGGGTAAAATGGACTTTTCTAGGCCAAGGGTAATATCGTAATTACCCTAAGGAATTAACTAATTAATTAATTAATTTAATTAAAGAACCTGTTAGGGTCGGGTTGACCTGAAATAGCCTATTTCGCGGTGGTCACTCCACCAGAGTTCGAGCCCCAATGGAAGCGACAAATTGGTGATTTAATTATTGTTTAAAATCTGATTTTGTAAGGGCAAAATGGTCCTTTCACGTATAATTAATTAAATCAGATTTTAAGTGTTAAGGAGAGTCCTAATTTGACTAAGTCATTACCTAAGCCTAAACCACTTCTCACATTCAAACTTCACGATTTCTCTCTGCCAAAAACAACTTCATGAACAGAACAAATATTGAAGTTCTTCACACTTGAAGAACAAACAAGAAAATTCTAAGAAAACAAAATAACCAAAAACGTTAAGGCAAAGGGGAGATTTCCGTCGAGTGGTGGTGAAACTTTCGGTGAGTTGGACGTGGTTTTGGAGAAAGGTTTGGGCAGAAACTTCAACGTTTGAACAATCAAATTATGGGTTTCTTCTCTCTTCGTCCCTTTCCCAAGAGACCCCTTAAGGTTCAGAATATTCATTCCGAAAACTAGGGTTGTTCCCCGTTGCATGTCCCTGTCACTAGCTCCCATTGAATCATAGGTTGGGTATGTTTGCTGGTTCAAAGTAGGGATGTAATGTGTTTTCGTGATTTTTATGTTTAAGTATGCATGCTCGGAATTATGTGAATATTGAATATGTTGTCCGAAATTATGAGAAAAAGTGATATGTGTGCAACGTGTGGCAGTGAATGTAGTCACTGTTGAAGGCGTGAAATGGCATGTTTAATTCTTGTATTTTATGTGCAAAAGTTGTACATAATGTGATGTTCATATGGGATGTGAAGTTACTGATTTTGAGTGAGAAACTCTTGGCTAGTGTAACTACTAAACTACACCTAATAATGCACTAAATGTTTCATGAAATGCCCTAAGAACTAACGTGAAAAGGTTGATGAGAAGAAGCTAACCATTATGCTCAAATTTCCAGCATGGTGTAAGTTTAGTTTCGGTCAAAAACAAGGTTAAAAATCTGGGTTTTTAATGAATATAAAATAGGTGAGGTCACTAGGGATTAAACCCGACACCTCACACTAGAATAATGCTAAAAACGTAAAGGAGGAAATGGGGTTAAGGGAAATCGAACTTGAGTGACAATTGAAATTCGCAAAAAAGAAAAGAAAAGGGGGCTGGGGGGAATCAAAATCGGGCCTACTGGTTGAGGAAGAAGAGAACAAGAATTAAATAAATAAATGGGAGGCGTGGGAATAAAACCCACGACCTCCAGGTTGCGAATGAGAGAAGAAAAAAATTAAAGAAAAGAAAATGTGAGGCGTGGGAATCGAACCCACGACCTCAGGGATAGAAAGGAGAATGTCGGAATTAATTAAGAAAATAAAGTGAGGTTGTATAGAGTTAGAAATGTGAAGGAGTGGTTGTTGAGGTGGTTTGAAGTTGGTTAAGACCCAACCATACAATGGATTAATGAGATTTGAAAGAGTAATGGTAAGTTTCGCCTTGTAAGGAGGATGTAATGGCTAGATGGTTGAACCTTGAGAGTCTTTAGTTTTCATGAGCTAGACTTTGGATGTGAAAGAAATAGTGAGGTTTAAGGTGCCTTGAGGGAGTTCCTTGAGGAAGATGTTATGTTGACTTTAGAATGGGTTTCTTCTAAGTGGGGGAGTATGATGAAGAGTATGGTTGTTGGGAGTGAAGTACCCTTAACCTTTCTATATGTGTTTATTCAAGCCTAAAACAAAGAGTTCTTAGTAACTTGATTTATGTAGGACTTTTGTGAAAAATGAGTTTCAAACATTCTCCCTATGATATTTATGCTTGGTTGAAATTGAATTTCATTAACTTCTTGCATTATGTATTTTATAAAGCCATGATTATGTTGTAAAAGGGTTTACATGATGTTACTTTGCATATTAGCATGTTTATATCATGATTCTTTGGTATAAAATTGTTGTTATGTGGTTAGAACTGATGTATATGAGCATGATAATGAGTATAAAATTAGTTTTTGCTATTTGGAATTTTGTGAATCTCTTGCTTATGTGAAAATGATGTTTTATACTTGATTGTGAGTTATGTTATATGGTTATGAGTTTCTAATTGAATCCATAGTCTTGGAAATGTTTGGAGAGTGGCAAGTGTCATTAGAGGACGAATGTTGTTCAAGTGGGGGAGAATGTAAGATCCCGAAAATGACTTAGGTGAAGCTAAAGCCTAACGTGATTGTCATGGTTGTCTAAGGTCCTAAAATGGTCTATAAAGTATTATTGAGGCACTATCTATGAGTTTAGGTGCATTGGAATTCAAACATCAAGACGTTCGACGACTAAGTCACCTAAGAGCCTCATATGTGGTTATTTGTGGTTCTATATTTTTATTTGTGATTCATGAGCTTATATGGTCCTTAAATGAGTTTATATAGTGTATATAGGCAGTTTGTTAAGTTTCTTGAAGTTTGGCAGTCAAACGCTCAAGAACGTCGATGACGTTCGAAAGATGTACCTTAAAATGACTTTGTGTGTTTAAGCATGTTTCGTCAAGTTTGACGTGTTCGTTTTGGATGAAACTTATGTGAAAGGTACTAAACTCGTATACGTACATGTTTGGGTTGGAAACGTCCGAGTACGACTCCACGTAGGATTCACAAAGGGCCCTAGTGGAGGACCCCAACCTGGAGAACAACACTGCCAGACAGTGTCCAAATGACGACACAAATGACGGCCAGTTGACCAGACGACGGCCCATCAATGGGTCTCATCGATGGAGACTGAAAGTGCAAAGCTTGAGGAGCAGCAGGGGCAAAACAATGAGACCCCATCGACGGGGCGTGGTCTCACCCACGGACCGTTGATACAGGTGTCGATGGTGCTGCAAAGTTGGCAGTTTTCTACTAAGACTTGGGGGTTTTGGGAAATTCATTCCAAGTCTTATAAAACGTGGCGACAGTTGTTTTAGGTGTTTAGTGGTATTTTAAGAGTATATAAATGATTAAACTCTCATTTAAAACCTAGCATCTAAATCAAAACCCCTTCCCTCCTAAAGTTTTCCCAAAAAAACCTCCATGAGAGTTCAAAGTGAAGATGAAGGTTGAAGATGGATCTTCAATGGAGTTTCTTCTTCAATTAGCATTGAGTTCTTCAAATATGGTATGAGAGTTCTTCATCTAAGGCTTGCTATCACCTTAGAGCAATTTCAAAGATGATTTTCAAAGGATTTCAAAAGGATAAAAAAGTCCAATTTCTACTCTAAGTCTTGGGTTCTTACATGAAAGGTTTTCAAATGTTAAGATATGATGTTATTGATGTTTAATTTATGTTTTCAAATGAAATTCTCCATGAACCCTTGATCTTCTCAATTCTCTAATTTTCACTAAAATATGGGTGAATTGATTATGCTTTGAGATTTATGAATTCATGTGTAGATTATTATGAACTTTTGATTCATGTATAGATTATGTATGTATGATGTATAAGTTGTTGCAATTTGATTAATTTATTAATGAATACTCTTAGATCTATTGCATGTTAATCCTATTGAATTGATATGAACTTAATGCTTATAGATTCTAGTGTAGATTTTTATGGGCTTTCTAATAATGTGATGATTGTATTCAATTAATATCTAATTGATCTTAGATTGGTAAAGCTATATTAAATTGACTTAGATTCATTGAGTATTATTATTTATGCTTTGGATTTATGTTCTAGCCATGGGTAAGGGCCTTATGATATTGAATTGGATGATTTAGCTTTGGATTGAAGTGGTGAGATCAAGTGGGTGGTATGCTGCCCTTAACCTTTCTATATGTGTTTATTCAAGCCTAAAACAAAAAGTTCTTAGTAACTTGATTTATGTAGGACTTTTGTGAAAAATGAGTTTCAAACATTCTCCCTATGATATTTATGCTTGGTTGAAATTGCATTTCATTAACTTCTTGCATTGTGTATTTTATAAAGCCATGATTATGTTGTAAAAGGGTTTACATCATGTTACTTTGCATATTAGCATGTTTATATCATCATTCTTTGGTATAAATTTGTTGTTATGTGGTTAGAACTGATGTATATGAGCATGATAATGAGTATAAAATTAGTTTTTGCTATTTGGAATGTTGTGAATCTCTTGATTATGTGAAAATGATGTTTTATACTTGATTGTGAGTTATGTTATATGGTTATGAGTTTCTAATTGAATCCGTAGTCTTGGAAGTGTTTGGAGAGTGGCAAGTGTCATTTGAGGAAGAATGTTGTCCAAGTGGGGGAGAATGTATGATCCCTAAAATGACTTAGGTGAAGATAGATCCTAACGTGATTGTCATGGTTGTCTAAGGTCCTAAATTGGTCTATAAAGTATTATTGAGGCAGTATCTAAGAGTTTAGGTGCATTGGAATTCAAACGTCAAGACGTTCGACGACTAAGTCACCTAAGTGCCTCATATGTGGTTCTATATTTTTGTTTGTGATTCATGAGCTTATATGGTCCTTAAATGAGTTTATATGGTGTATATAGGCAGTTTCTCAAGTTTCTTGAAGTTAGGAGGTCAAACGCTCAAGAACGTCGATGACGTTCGAAAGATGTACCTTAAAATGACTTTGTGTGTTTAAGCATGTTTCGTCGAGTTTTACGTGTTCGTTTTGGATTGAACTTATGTGGAAGGTACTAAACTCGTATACGTACATGTTTGGGTTGGAAACGTCCGAGTATGACTCCACGTAGGATTCACAAAGGGCCCTATAGGAGGACCCCAACTTGGAGATCAACACTGCCAAACAGTGTCCAAATGACGACACAAATGATGGCCAGTTGACCACGCGACGGCCCATCAATTGTCACGACTGGAATCTAGACCCCAGACGAGACCGGCGTCGTTGACCTCTCAGAGGTCGCAGACATGCCTACTTACGTTATTCTTACTTTACATAGGTTAATTTTAGCGGAAAATTTGAAACTTTTTGTTTTCTAACATACTTATAAAAACATTCTCATTAATACGTAATTGTTCACCATCAACCATCTAACATTAAGAGATAAGCAACTGAAAGGAATAGTTCAATAAACATAATTGTATAATTGCCAAAATGTCCCAATACATAGTCTGAATAAAATAAGAAAGAAACGCTAGTGGAACATACTCCACTAGCTCAACTCCTAAACTAAGCTAGAACATAAAATAGTAGCATCCTCGAAAGCATGAGGACCTACCAAAGCTGGATGAATGATGGACGTCCGGATAACTGCAGCGATGATCCTGTAGCTCTACCGTCCACCTGTGCCTGCACCTAAAATAGTAGAGTTTGTATGGGTTTAGTACACACTTGTACTAAGTATGGGTATATGCAAGCACACACCAAGGACATGCATGAGAAAGAATAGCTTTTTCCTAACAACATGATTTTTGGAAGTCAAGTCAGTGGACTTGCCAAATTGAGATTTAGAAAGTTTCCTAATTTGGATTAGGAAAGTAAATGATCTTTCCAAATTTGGATTAGGAAAGCCAGTGAGCTTTCCATATTTGGAATAGGAAAGTTATGCCATGAGAATAACATACATCATCATACTTTTCACATTTGCACGCAGCACATAACATTTACACAAAGCACACATCATATAGCATACAGTACATTTTTCATGTAGCACATAACTTCGTTCATATCATTCATTCATATGCCATAAGACCTTGGAATCATGGACTTGACATTAAGACATCCTAGAAATGAGGGCTCAACATATGGGACCTCAACTAGAGAGTCTTCATTAGCAAACACAGAGTCTGCTTCGTTCATTCATACGTACTCCATTTCATTTCGTTCATAGGCCAGTGTAAACACCAACTATACCTAGGATGCAGTTTAAGACTTTCGTTAGGTTCATTGTGAAATCACCAAGAATGACCTAATGTCATTACTTGAATCTAACTCACCTTTTGATTATCGTATTCTAACACCTTTGGTATCATTCATTTCATTATGTGCTTCATTTGAGGCTGGCCTCATTCATTCATTGGGAACTTTAACTTTAACCGACATAGATCATGTGAGCATCATGAAATCCAGTGTCTCCTCCACACCGAAAAGAGGTGGAATCACCTGCCAAAGTGATCCAATAACATTCTAGAGTACATGGGAATTTAACCCCGCCAGATCCCTATATTGGCAGTATAGGTTCGAAGACTAGGAGATATAAGGAGACCCATACCTGGCAAGCCGGATAGTCTCATCTCATGAGAGTTACGTGAACCTCCGTCCTTCCCAAAAGAAGGCATCACCGCTCATAGCTAGTCTATCAGTGCTCAGTATAAAGTTCCATTTCATTCAACTCATACGTCATGGAAACTGACTTCTAGTATGAGGACATCATAGCTCATTAGATGATTTATCATCTCATCATTAGTATCAAGTGTGTTAAGCTCAATACCTTCATTAGAGTGTTCATAGAGACTGATCTCTTCATTATCTTACACTCTCATAGGTGAGTACGTATTGGTAACATTTATTTAGGCTCATTCAAGATTACTATCATCATTTACATTAATCTTATATCATTTTGTCACCACATTCATTATCATTAACACCCTTGCTTTTCATAGTTACCCACCTCTTATTACTTGAACGTTCATTTCATCATATGCCAATGCACTTGGCCATTTAGTGTATCTTACACTCATACTTAACCCTTCTAGGGTTCATCATTTCATTACACACTTCTTAGATTCACTTACTTTGAACGTATGTTAGACTTATGCGTCTATATATTCAAGTCATGACACTTCATTCATATTTCGTCTAAGATTATGTGATACAAGACTTATGCATCTTGTATATGTGCCAAGATCTTGATTTCGATCTAAGTATGTGGCATTATTCTCGGATATTTTATTCACGTATGACTTATGCATCAATACGGAAGCTTGAGCAAGGAAACCCAAGTCTTGAATCAATTGGATATCATTTATATTTTTAATTGATTTTATTCTAATATTCATAACATTATGACTCTAAGTTAAATCACAATATTAACATTGAAGGATTAATTTTCTCCTTAGTAATAATCCTAATTTGGCCGAAGGGTTGTGGGTTCGAACCCCCACAACCACTTTTTAATTTTTATTAACTTCATCTTGCCCAATTTCGCCTAAACCAAGAGGTTGTGGGACCAAACCCCCACAGCCTCTTTTATTTTATTCTTTAATTCGCCTAAGTAGGGAGGTTGTGGGTTCGAACCCCCACAGCCTCCTTACTTTTAATTAATTTTCGCTAGGGGCTGTGAGGTGGTGGGTTCGAACCCCCACAGCCCCATACATATAATTTTAATATTTTTCTCTAAGTTGAGAGCATGGACAGTGAGGTCGTGGGATTGAACCCCCACGGCCTCACCTATTTTAAAACTTCTTTTCGCCTCCTCTATTCCCAATCTTGAGGTCATGGGTTCGAATCCCACGCCTCACATCCTTTTCTTTTTCTTTATTTTTGTTCTTCTTGAGTTCTGGCCGAGAGGTGGTGGGTTCGAATACCACTCCCCTCATTAGTGTTTTTCTCCTTCATTCCCTCGCCCATACCCAGGATCGAACCCCCCCCAGCCCTCACCCATTTCGTGGGTTACTTCGCCCAAGGTTGAGGTCACGGGTTCAATTCCTAGTGGCCTCATTTTTTTATTTTAAACTAAATTTCCAGATTCTTATGCATTAAACTTTAGTCTAAAACTAACTTGTAAAATGCTAGAAAGTTTAGTCACTTTTAACTCATAACATCAATGTTTTACTTAGTTCAAAATTTCGTTCATGAATCCACTTCAACGTATTTTTAAGTGAATCTTTCATAGAATTTACTGGCTATAAAATCCTTATTCAAGTCAGCCATATTTCCTTTTTATGAACATCACGATCTTCATGAGTTTGTGTACGTAAATTAACAACCACAACATTTACAAATTAAAGCAACAAGGCCGAAACTCTTGCCATGGTCACACACTTGCACATAATTTTACATAATTCCGAACACATACATGGGTTGTCATTTTTCATAAATTAACGTACATCCAACACATTCATATCCAGCACAAACATCACATAATCCTAAGTCTACCAGCATTCATACCAACCTACGAATTCGTTGGGAGCTAATGACAGGGACATGCAATGGGGAAAACAACCTTAGTTTTGAGCCCAATATTCTGAGTCCTAGGGGTCTCTTGGGAAAGGGACCAAGAGTAAGAAGACCCATACCTTAGTTTTCTTGTTCAACCACGAGAATGCTGCCCAAGAACCTCTCCAAAAATCAGTCCAAACAACGAAACTCACACCCTTACCCGACTAGCGTATTACGTTTTGCTTAACGTTATCGAATTGCTTTCTCATTTGTGGTTTGCGTGTGAATTCTTCAAGCGTGAAGAACTCTTGTTTTCTTTCTAATTTCTTTCTCACGTTTGGCAGCCAGAAGAGAGTGTGAAAATGAGAGAGATTGACGTGAAAGAGAGGGAGATGGGAGGTAGTGGTCTTTTAAAACTAGGACTTGTTGGTAAGACTTAGTCAAATTAATTAATAATTAATAATTAATAAAATCTGATTTCTTTTACCTAAATCAGCTAATATTCATTATTTAATTAAGTTAATTCATTAGATTAAATAAAAGCAAGTTAAATCCTTGCTTCTAGTGGGGCTCGAACCCGAGTGGCTCCCATTTGCGAAAATGGGTCACTTCGGGTTGCCCCACCCGAATTTATTCATTCAATTAAATTAATTAATTAAATAATTAATTTCCCAAGGTAATTACAATATTACCCCTGGCCTGGAAAAGACCATTTTACCCTGGGACCCTCAAAACTTAAAATTTCTTCTTTTGAGTCCGGTAAAAACTCTTTCGATTAAATCTTCATTTTCATGAGCCTCACATGGTTGGTTCCAACCTTTCCAAGCTCAATTAACTCCCCAAGTTAGTTGGCTTGGTCGTAGTAAGGGTTCTGAGGTCTGGTTCTACGCGTATCAATCCATGTGAACCCTGGTCTAATTGCACGCATTCTTGAAAAAACTAAGTCTTGATACTCTTTATTTTTAGGGTTGTTACATCAATGGGTCTCGTCGATGGAGACTGAAAGTGCGAAGCTTGAGGAGCAGCAGGGGAAAAAACACGAGACCCCATCGACGGGGCGTGGTCTCACCCACGGACCGTTGATGCAGGTGTCGATGGTGCTGCAAAGTTGGCAGTTTTCTGTTAAGACTTGGGAAATTCACTCCAAGTCTTATAAACGTGGCGACAGTTGTTTGAGGTGTTTGGTGGTATTTTAAGAGTATATAAGTGATTAAACTCTCATCTAAACCCTAGCATCAAAATCAAAACCCCTTCCCTCCTAAAGTTTTCCCGAAAAAACCTCCATGAGAGTTCAAAGTGAAGATGAAGGTTGAAGATGGATCTTCAATGGAGTTTCTTCTTCAATTAGCATTGAGTTCTTCAAATATGGTATGAGAGTTCTTCATCTAAGGCTTGCTATCGCCTTAGAGCAATTTCAAAGATAATTTTCAAAGGATTTCTAAAGGATGAAAAAGTCCAATTTCTACTCTAAGTTTTGGGTTCTTATATGAAAGGTTTTCAAATGTTAAGATATGATGTTATTGATGTTTAATTTATGTTTTCAAATGAAATTCTCCATGAACCCTTGATCTTCTCAATTCTCTAATTTTCACTAAAATATGGGTGAATTGATTATGCTTTGAGATTTATGAATTCATGTGTAGATTGTTATGAACTTTTGATTCATGTATAGTTTATGTATGTATGATGTATATGCTGTTTCAATTTGATTAATTTATTAATGAATACTCTTAGATCTATTGCATGTTAATCCTATTGAATTGATATGAACTTAATGCTTATAGATTCTAGTGTAGATTTTTATGGGCTTTCTAATGATGTGATGATTATATTCAATTAATGTCTAATTGATCTTAGATTGGTAAATATATATTAAATTGACTTAGATTCATTGAGTATTATGATTTATGCTTTGGATTGATGTTCATGGCCATGGGGAAGGGACTTATGATATTGAATTGGATGATATAGCTTGGGATTGAAGTGGTGAGATCAAGTGGGTGGTATGCTGCCCTAAATCTCTTATTATTATGTATAGCTATTGTAATTTAGCTCTTGGATTATATGTGATTGGTATGGTCCACTTATGGTGGCGGTGTTATGTGATTGATGTGGCCTTTTCGGCATTATTTCAAGTATTGTGATGATCATGGCCTTGTCGGCACTACTTGAAGTATTATGTTGATTTTTGTAGTTGATTATGTCAAGTATGATCATATCTACCGATATGTTAAGTAATGTGAAAGTTTTTGTTAGTCTATTGATGCTATTTAGGTGATCATGTTATGCTATGACTATGTGTTAAGTGTGTAGTCTTAGAGTTGATATATGGTTGTTCCTAACTTGGCTATATGAGTCTATAATGGTTATGTTGATGATATTAAGGTATTGAATAGGTTGACATAATGATGTTAAGGGTCATTCCTAAGTGTCTAAAGAATGTTATGCTATATAAATAAAGTGATGTAATGTTGTGTCTTGTTTAGGTAGACTTGTGTCCCTTACTTGATGCATGTATGAATATGAATATGTGATGTCTTGATTTAGGAACCTAAAAAGTCTTAGTCTTGAAGGAATGAATGATAGTTGAGACCTTTAATGATGATAAGAAGGTCCCTTATGTGAAACCTTCAACCAGTTGGTAAGGTTAAGAAACTTGAAGTCGAAATCTATAATAATATCCTTCATGTAATGAATGATGGACTTAAGGTTGATTGGATGGAACGGCATCACATCAATCATTAGGAAAGTCATGATTAACTTCTTGTCGCCATAGTGAGATAGCCTTATTGGACCTTGCATTAGTAGGGTAAATTTAATTGGGTCATCAACATGATATGGGACCTATTTGTATGAACCTTAGTTTGGCTTAATCTATGAGAACAAAGGCTAGCACCGAGTGAGTACGGTAAGGGAAGTAGTTCTAGTTAAAGAATGAGACTATATTTCAAAGCATGCCCTTCATATTCCTTAACCATGTGCCTACATGGGTTGTGTCTATGTTCTACCATTGGCAAGTAGAACACCCTCCACCAAATTAGGTTACAACTCTGGATTCCATGCTTTTCTACCATGGTCTATGTCGATTATTGTCTATTCTCATCATATGGTATACTTACTAGCATTAGAGAAGTTCTATGAAGTTTAGGTGGTGGTATGGAACACTATCTATACATTGCACAATAGGCTTTGAAGGTGTTCGTTGGAGTCCCTAGGTATTCACCAAGATCATTACTTAAATGTCCGAGTGTGATGAATGTCTCTTAAATGAACTAAGTAATGTAACGACTTAAGTTAAGAAAGAATGTTAAATGAATAAGTACTTATCTATAGTAGTTAAGGGTTGTCTAGTTAAGGTGTGAAGGGGGAAAGTGAACGATCACTTCATCTCTTACTTAGATAAGTCTTAGTAATGATTCTAGTAAAGGAAATTGATTGATTATGTGGACATGATCCTAACCTAGGTAAGTCTTAAGGATTACTTAGGTAATCTTGAAGAAGTCAATTATGGACATTCTCTTCTTGAGTTAAATGAGTAGGTCTTTGGATAACCTTGGAAACGAGAATGTCATGTTTGATGTATGCTATTGTATTAAGTGAGAATGATTTTATCCTAGGTAGTCTATAGGATCCCTTGTGTGTGTGATAGGGATTGTTTGGGCGGTCGCTTCACACTCACCCAAGTGAACCTTGGAATCACCTTTGGTAGGAGGATCTCATGTTCATGTGTTGGATATATTGTAAGTGTGTATGTGTCTCATTCTAAGTAGTCTTAAGGATTGTTTAGGCATGCTTTGAGAGGGTGTATGGGAGGTCTCTCTTTGTATGACTTAAGTGAGTCTTGAGATAGCTTTTAGTGGGTTGACTACATGCTAGAAGATGTCAAATGTGAAGGCTAAGCACTTCACTGTAAAAATGAAGGAGTGCCACTGTACAGTGAAGTGGTTCATAATTGGAAAGTAACTTTAAAATGTGAATAATTGCTCGCATGATTTCTTATGTATTTGTAAAGTGTTAAATGTTTTTCTTATAATTATAGTATGATGTTTTAATCAAAATTCATGAAAAGCATGCTATTGACTAAATGTCCCTTTTTTATGGTTTTTGCATGGCTTCCATACTTAGTACATCTAATGTGCTAACCCCTTCTTTTCCCTTTTTGACTAAAGTTTAGGGAATTGAAAGTCTCGATGTGCCACAGAAGATGGATAGGTTTCTAAGGGTTGGAGATGAAGTATTGGTGAGTCCTCATCGATTCGAGGACAATATCCGCATGATCCGTTATGTCGTAAATCTTTACTTTACGTCTTGTATGGCCTTAGTCCCAAGTGTTGTATATTCTAAAGTTTAGATGGTTCAAGGGGTTATTGTAAAGGTTTAATGTTTTAATTAAAGTCTTCCGCTTGTGTATTACTTATGAAAAGAGTTCTTCGTGTGTGAAGAAAGTTTTAAATTCTTACTATTTTAGTATGTTATTATGCCATGAATGATACGAGAGGCTTAAATGAGCTTCTTGAAGTCTCATTTGCCGTGTGACGAACTCAAGGATAATCTAACTTCTAGGGTGTACTTTAGGGTCGTGACATTAGGTACACCACATTCATCATTTATAAACTTCATTATACAAGACATAATCTTAACATTCAGAGCCGCCACTTAATTTTTTGAAGAAAAATCAAGAAAACTTAGTTTTCAAAAAGATTTAAATAGGAAACCTAGTGAAAAGTTTTAATGGGGTTTCGGGGGTTCACATTTATATTTAGAAATGTTTTTACGGTACCTAAAATATTCGCTAACGTGCGATTATCCAACAAATAAAATGTTTGGCGTAAAATAACTTTAACTAGATTTAATCTTGAATTGAAAATTTATTTGGAAAATTTAGAGGGCCATCCTACTATCTAAGTGGATGAATTAATTCACAAAATTTGTTTTTTTAAAGTCTGTTTATAAACGATTGATTTAACTTTAAATAGTTAAAATGTAACGGCGTCTTTCGGGGAATTTAATGTTTTGACCCAAAGACTAATGACAAATATCGATAAGAAATAAATGCGGTAAGTAAAAGACAGAGAGAGTTGGGTCAAAATCCAGTTTCTGTCCGCTTGGACCGGTATTTGGACTCATTTCGCTTTGGGCCTTTTGTCCCATTCCAACGGTACATGTCCTAAACTAATCGTGAAAGATAAATATTTTTTATTTGGGATTTTGGCCACAAAATTAACAAAATACAATATAAAAGAAAATAAGATGTGGCCATTAGGACCAAATTCTTCAACTTTCGATTCGATCCGCTCGGAATTCTCAATTTTCGACTTGTACATAAACTTTCGAACTGCTCGACTTAAGGTCGGATTGGGCCTCCGTGGCCCGATAAGAAGGTGCAAGGATAGGAGAACGAGGCCATAAGGCCTCAACGAGGATTTCACGTGCACAAATAAGCTAAAAGGGAACACAAGTGAAGCTCATAATAATTATTGGAAAAATGCGACAGTGATACATTTGAAATAAAACAATAAACCAAAACAAAATGATTTGCAGAGGATAATCGAAAATAAGATAAAATAAAAAAAACAAAAACCTCTTCATCAGGAAAGCTAACAGCATGCTAATGAACAAAATTAATCCATAATATTTTTCATCAACCATCATACTAAGAAATAAAATGTTTAACTAATCCTAGACCATAACATCTCTTACAAAATTGACTTTCTAACAGACATGTGACATCGACATCATGCCTCAATTAAACTCTAAAGGAAATGAAAAGAACATTAAATTAACTTTCCAGATGATCAAACCAAATAAAAAAAAAATAACAACATGGCTGAATTAACTTATACCCATGACATAAACACATAAAACTAGGAATCTTAAGCACACAAATAACACATGGCTACTAACATATTACTAAAACAAACATTGATTACTCAATACTTATTCCAACTTTGAGATTATTGAAAAGTAACAGGAGAAAGACCGTGCGACAAGGAACATGTAGAATCAACTCATTAATATAACACTGATTTTAAGCATATAAGACAAGAACTCCTCCAAACTACCGTTTAAAAAAGAGGCTCGAGGAGCAGAACCCACACATGAGAAATCTCGCATAAATATAAAGCGAGAAGGTGTATATTTGATCATTTTTATTGAAAAAGCAAGGGGATGTGTTAAACACTTTCTGGAAAGTAAAATGAAAATAACAAGGAAGTCTCAAAGCGTGAACAAAACAAAAACTAATAATGACACTTGAACATCACACAAACAACCAAATTTATATTTGGAAAAATAATTTACCCACATTTTATGGAATTAACTGCGTAAGCATTTTAACTGAAAAATAAAAGAGTTTAATACAAAACGCAATTCGAACAAACCATATTAGGTAGCGAGACGATTGGGACATACAAGAGATGGGTAAAAGCAAAATAATTGGTACAAACATGCTGCAATACCGTATTTGCCAACCCAAACAAGTTGGTCCCAAACTCATGCTTACAAGCAGGCTAACATCAAACATTAAAGCAGTCACACACAATGCTCTACTACTTTAAAAGACGTGTAATCAATACAGAACGATTCTACTGATATCAAACAACATATCCAAGGAAGAAATAACGGACAACGCTCAAAGAGCAATACAAAACATGAACACTAGATGCAAATTTATGAACTTTGACTTAACCCAAAATAATAACATAATCTTTTAGACAAGAGAAATGCATTATAAAGGGAGGCGCGTTACCTTCTTTTGGTGTAGCGAAATAGAGACAACGAGCAAGGAGACGACTTTTCCCCACAAGCACGAACACGAAAAGTACCAAGGACACCCAAGTGAATATTCGAGTTTCGAAAAAATATCAGGAGGGACGCCAACAAAAAACGAGTAGAAGAGTGTAGGCTAATATCAACTATCTCCCTTTCTTTCTCGAAGTATTTTAGTACCCGTTTCTATTACTTTGCTTAGGATATTTTGTGTGTTATGTGCTCAAGGTTCTGACCTAAACCACTCTTTTCAACCAAACCCAAAAAGAAAAAAAGAGAATCCCCTTAAACGGTGAAAATGAGAAAGGATATATATGGGGGAGGAAATTAGGTCAAAAATGGGGGGAACCTGAGGAAAAACGGGTGAGAAAGGGGAAAAAACAGAATTCCAACTTGGTTCCAAAATTCAAAAATACCCCCCCCCCCCCAAGATGGGCAAAGGCTGCTTCTTGTACGAGAAAATTGGCCAAGTCCACCATAATCTGGACAAGGGCAGCGTTTGATGGCTCAGATTCACTCCCTAACGTCCTTGCACTCAACATGGTGTCCATCGACGCAAGCAAATACGAGTTGTAGGTCTAGAAACGCTTGTGTATGGGCGAGATGAAGCAAAAAAGCAACCTGCTTTGCATCTACTTGACGCCGTTTATCAACATCGCCTAGAATCTCTTCCCGTTAATGTTGTCGTCTAGCGAAACGCTGTGAGGAGATGCTATTGCTCCATCTCTGTTGCTGCTTGTGTTGTCGTCTTCTGCGTTTTGGTATTTTGGAAATGTTTCTGAGGATATTTGGTTCTTTGTGATGGTAAAAAGGGGAGGGTTAGGTTTAAACGTATGGGCTAGGTAAATTGTGTTTGTTATGGGTTGGTCAGGGTTAGGGAATAAGAAAATGGGGCATATTGCTGAATTGCTGAAAATGGTAATGAAACTGGGCTTTGGGCTGAAATTTGCAAAAATAGGAGGGCCTAAATTGATTTTAGATAGGTTCAAAAAAAACTGGATTTTGAGTTAAGGACTTGGCCAAATTAATTCTAATATTTAACCATGTTGATTTGATTAACAAATTCGGTTAAAACTTAAAATAAATTGAATTGACATTAATTGATTAACAACCTTCTTAATTTTAATAAGATAAAATAATTAACTTAAATATAAACTAGAGACTCAAAATATGAACTACTAATTAAGGCGGAATTAATTTTAATAAAGCATTAAACAAAACTAAAATATTATTAGTCCATTCTCGAATATTTTATAAAATAAACTAATTATATAAAAACATACAAAAAAACGTATATCACCTAAAGACTATTGAAATCGACTAAAGCTACTGTAAAATGACTTGAAAACTTTTTGAATCTTATAAAATCAACTAATTCAAAATGTTTGGAATTTAGGAAACTCATGAATTAATTCTTATCGGGGAGGGTCAAAATTGGGTGTCAATGACTGTCCTTCATTTTTCTTGGATTGATGCAAGAAATTCGAGGAAAATGCAATTGACCAAGCCAATTTTGACCGACCACATATTCATATTTAGAAAAGAGAGCTGTTACGGACTTTAGGAATTATGGCCGAACACAGGAAATGGGTTTCCTATATATCTTAGGGTATATGAGAATTCAGGCCACTTGTAGTTCGATACGCTTGATTTAATACATGAATTCGAAAGAATTCGAAATCAATCCCGATACTAAATTATAAAGGGACTGAAATGCTCGAGAACAAGATTTAAGAGAGAATGTTGGAATACAGCCGAGTTTTCGACAGTGAGGCCGCCTACATATCCTTAAATCCTAGGAATCAGGCTGTTTGTAGTTCGACTCGATCAGTTGAATAGGAAATCTATTATGCTAGATAACCTTTGGTTCTGGACAAGTGACAAAATAAATTGAATACTAAAAGGAGGCTTGCAACCTCTTACCCAAGCATGTGGCGCGCTTCACACTTATTATTAAGAACTTACACGGACATAATTTCCAAAGCTCTTGGTATATGTTACTTCCATTGGAAATGTAAGACCCCCAAAACGTGTTAGGGTGTATAGAGTCTCACTTGTGCCTATAAGCTTTTTAACATGTTAATTAAGTGTTTTAAAGTATGGATGGTTGATTTGAAGTCATTTGGAAGTCAAACGTCAAGGGACGACCAAGACGTTCGACGACTAGTCACCAAAGGGGCCTTATGTGTTTTTATGAGCTTTTATGTGTGTCATTGGCTTATGATGTCCTTATATGATATATACTGGTGTTATAGGCAGTGTATTAATTTTCATCAAGTTTAGAGGTCAAACGTCCAAGAACGTCCAAGACGTTCGAAAGTTAGCCCTTGAGACGTGCATGTGTGTGTCTTGAGTATGCCTAGCATGTTTGGACGTGTTGCGTGTAATTGTTTTGGGTGAAACTGATGTGGAAGGTCCTTAACTTATTGATGTTCATATTTACTTTGGAAACACCTGGATACGACTCCCCAAGGGCCCCGCAAGTGGCCCTCAAGAAGGATCCAAAGGTTGTCGAGACAGTTCCTTGGCAGTGTCAATCGACTAAGCCAAACGATGCCTTGCCAGTTGACTGAGGCCCCGTGGATGGGGGGTCGTAGACTTAGCCTGGTGAAGTCTTAAGGTATTGTACAAGCCTTAGACCTAAAATATGGCCAGAAGAACGGTCCGTTGATGGACCTACTAGGCATCGATGGGTCCGTCGATGCAGGCTGTGTGAAACTGCGAGGCAACTGTTTTATTTAAGGGGTGAATGGGAAATTCACCCCACGTGCTAATCTGAACCTTCATGGTTTATTTAATTTTTTGGGGGTGTATTTAAGTGATAAAAAACGTGACAACCCCATTCCCAATTCAATTTCACACAACTTAGATTTCCCTCCAAAAATATTCTCTCTAGAACCTCCATATAAGGTGAAGCTCAAGAACAGCTTGGAGCTTGGATTTCTATGGTTCTTGTAACACCCCTTAAATTCCATGACGTATACTAGAGCTTAATATGTTTAATAATTATGGTTTTAGACCTAAATAAGTGTAAATAACTTGTTTGACAAGTTTCAGAGCAATAGGATAAATGAAAAGCCTTAACGTCCGGAAACTAACGAAATTTAACTAGTTGACGTCCCTATGTTTGGCGAAGGTATAAGAGGGTCATATGGAGTCCAAAACTTGTAAAAAGACTTTGGTTAGGTAGAGTGTAGTATAGAGAGTCTAAACGTTTGAAAACGACACACCAAGGACCACCGGAAGGATCCTTGGGAAGGACCCCAACATGTGTAGGTAGGCTGCCAAAGCAGTCTGCGAAAGTCACGAATTTGGGGTTACTGTGCGACGCGGAGCTGACATGGACCTCACTGCCTCAGCTAAAAATTCAAGAATAAATTTGGGAATCAACCCCGCGACGTCCACCTACTTCCCAGATATCGTAAAAGTCATATTTTAGGTGTTTTGACTTCCCAAATAAACCCATTTAAGTGAGGGGTCTTTTGGGTAATTTAATGGGTGACTATATGATGCAATAAGGTCAGTTTTAGGTCAATTTTATCATTCAAATCAAGTCCCAAAAATTGAAATCATAAATATCTCTCTTCCTCCAAAACTCCATTGAAGACCAACTAGAGCTCCAAGAAGAATATCAAGCCTTCAAAATTTTCAACCTAATTTCGTGGATTTATCCTACATAAGGTATGGTTTCTTTGACTCTTGGGAATGCTTTCCCAAAGAGGTCCTTCAAAAGATGATTTTAAAATCCCCCAAAATAAGGGTTTTTCTCCTCACATGGGTCTTCTTTCTAAAATGAAATTGTGAATCAATTGTGATGAATTATGATGAATTAATGTTGTTTAAGTATGAATTAATGGTTAATTGATGAATTCCTATGAGTTTTCCCTTGACCCATGTCTTTCCCCTAAATCCTTAATTTCTTGGATTGATTAAGGTGAATTGTTGAGGGTGATGAACATGTCACTTGTTTACTTTGATTTTAGTTATGTTAATACTTCATGAATTTCCCTATTTCATATGTTGATTGTGACTTCTTGGGTATTGAAGTTTGAAGTCCCATGAAGGGTCTTGATTCTCCTTTGATCTTAATTATGCAAGATGAAATCTATTTATGTGATAATGATGCTATAATTAATTGTGTTGTTGTGATGTTGGTGACTAGGATCCCTCATCCCTAAGCCTAGATTTATGAATTGGCTATGAAGTATGTAATTATGTTATGATGTGATCATTATATGATTGAATGTAGTTTCTCATGATTATAATGTTGTGTCTAAAGTGAAAGGATAGTTCTCACTTGTGATTATGATAAGATGTTTACTTAAAGGTCTGAAAAAGACTAATGTAAACTTGAGTGATGTTATATGATAATTACTTAAGGGGATAATTGCTTAGCACCGAAAGGACATGTAAATGATATGGAGGTATCACGTTAGTAAGTTCGGCCTCCCACATGGGTTTCTTCAGACTAGTAGTGTGGATTCCCAAAGATATGTGTTGTCTCATGATATGGAAACCTTCATGATTAGTAGTCAAGGTTTCTAGAGACAATCTCCTTGACCCTTAACTATATGCACACATAGGACTCTAGCTTAGTGGATCCACCTAGAATAGCTATGTACGAATGGTTGCACCTTAGGCAAGTGTTGAACCTCTCTTTTCGGTGTGGGGGTAGAACACAGTATTCCATGTAGCTCACATGGTCTCATGTCAGTTATGGTACTTATTTCCCTAAAGTAAAAGTATGAACAAGTTATGTATGTGAACTTCTATAAGGGTTGTCTTAAAGGTTACTACATAGTGTGAGGGAGGGTATGTGACTTCTCTTACACATTGCACATGTGGGATCCTATAGGATGATTCTAGTAGTGTTCTATTATGATTATGATTATGTTGATAATAGTCTTTGTATATGAAGCATGTTATATATGAGAATATGTTGTAAGTATAAAGTGGGTGGCTTAATGTGATACTTAGCTTTGGATAGGGTTATGGGGCTTCATTCTTGGCATTGCACAAGTATTGCTTGAGTTACTTATATGTTGATATGATTATGATGTTCCACATATGTGTATATTGAATTGTTGGTCATTTTGCATAGTTTTGAGTAAATTGTCCCTTTTCTCATGCATTAACGATTTTTATGCATAGGGACCATACTTAGTACATGTGGTTTGTACTAACCCATATTTCTTCCTTTTCCCCCCAAACATTGTAGGTTCGGGCCGTTGAAGTGTCATTGAGGCTAAATCAAGAAGGCTTGGACTAGACTCTCCAAGTTTTGGTATGCCCTCTAGTTCGAGGATGCTACCACACATTCTATCTTAGAAGTACTTGTATTGTCTAGTAGACATTCATTTCTTTCCTATTGTTGAAGATATTGATTTAAGCCCTATGTGGAAATTATGGATTTGTATAAGGGCTTTGCCTGGATTGTTTGACTTCGTTAGATGGTTAATATGAGATAAAGTATTAGACTAAATTTCTATGGGTTGTTATGGTCTATTGAGAGAAGCCTATGTATGCTTCCTATGTAGAGGTCTATGTAAACCTCTTTGCTATATAAGCAAAAGTTTTAAATTTTCCGTGTTTTTGACCTATTATATGCTATGATGAAGCTAAGAGGCTTGTGTTAGTTTCTTCGAGGACGACGACGCAGGTAACGACTAGGGTTTACTTTCGGTCGTTACAAACCTTGTATCAGAAAATGAGGTTAAATCCTTTTAGAATTGATGTCTCATTAAACCACGTTTATGTAGTGTCTTGTTCATAATTATGAAGCACGCCACACTTACAAATGAGAGACTATGTGATGCTTAGGAACATTCACACTCTTGTTATTCCTTAGTCATGCCTAAGAGGCTTAAATCTATATAGTTCTTTCTTCTAATACTTTATTTGTGCTTATAGGCAATGAATACAAAAAGGAACAATGCTCAAAGGGCCGGAGAGGAGAATTTGAATGTGGCGGTTCCCCCTCAAGCTCCTCAAAACCCTCAAGTTCCTATTGAAGAAGGGTCAATATCTAATGTTGAAATAAGGTCGACCATTCATAGCTTGACTCAAGTGTTGGCTACCCAAGTTGCTAGGGATACAACGGTGCAAGTGAACCCTAATGCCAATACCACCGCTTCAAGAATTAGGGACTTCACAAGGTTGAATCCTCCTACTTTCTATGGTTTTAAGGTGGAGGAGGACCCAAAAGGGTTCATTAATGAAGTGTTCAAGGTTCTTGATTCTATGGGTGTTTCTTCTCAAGAAAAGGCGGAACTAGCTGCGTACCAACTCAAAGATGTGGACCAAGTGTGGTATGAGCAGTGGAAGGATGAAAGGCAGGTTATAGAAGGTCGGATTACTTGAGGAGCTTTCAGAACGACTTTCTTTGATAGGTTCTTTTCCTTGGAACTAAGGGAGAGGAAAATGCAAGGATCATCAACCTTCATCAAGGGGGTATGAGCGTGAAAGAGTATAACCTCAAGTTTACTCAACTATCAAAGCATACTCCTACTATGGTTGCGGACTCTAGAGCTAAGATGAACAAATTTATCATGGGATATCCGATCTTGTGGTAAATGAATGTACGTAGGCTATGTTGATTCCTATCATGGACATCTCTCGTCTCATGGTTCATGTCGAACAAATTGAGGAGCAAAAGATTAAACAAGTTGGTAGGGAGTTGAAGAAGGTGAGAACCGAAGAGGGGAATTCTTCTAAGAATAGGTATGAGGTTCAAGACAAACCAAGGTTGAAGAAGAGTTTTTTTAATAAAGGATCTTCTAGTGATCCAAGGGCCAATAAGAGTAATGTGCCTACTCCCAATCCCCAAGAGGGAAAAAGTGGTCGTTCTTATGTTGATAGGCCTTTTTTTTCTAAATGTGGTAGAAGGCATGATGGAAAGTGTCTTATGGGCACGGGTAATTGCTATAATTTTGGCAAGAGTGGTCACATGAACAAAGATTTCCCTATGATGAAGACTCAAGAAGGGGAAAATGCTCAAGCTCAAGCAAGTGCACCAAACCCGGATGCCACTAAGAATAATCACTTCTATGCTCTTCAATCCGGAAGTGATCAAGAGATCTCCCCGACGTGGTGACCGGTATGTTACGCTTATTCTCCTTTAATGTATATGCTTTGTTGGAACTCTGTGCCATATTGTATTTTGTTACCCCTCTTGTAGCCAGTAGTTTGATATACTACCCGACATATTAGACGAACCTTTTTCGGTTTCTACCGCGGTGGGTGATTCCGTGGTTGTTAATAGAGTTTATAGAGGTTGTCCAATTTCCTTGCCCAATAGAGTTACATTAGTTAACTTGATAGAACTTGATATGCTTTATTTTGACGTCATATTGGGAATGGATTGGTTAGATGCTTGCTTTGCCTCTATTGATTGTAGGACAAGGGTGGTCAAATTTCAATTTCCAAATGAACACATTTTTGAGTGGAAGGGAGGAAACTCAAATCCTAGGGCTAAGATAATATCATGTATAAAAGCTTTCAAATTGATTGCAAAGGGTTGTCTAAACCACATAGTTAGAGTTAGGGATATTGAATCTGAAGTCCCTCCCATAGAGTCGGTACCCGTAGTGAGGGAATTTCCAGAGGTCTTTCCCGATGATCTTCCTGGTATTACTCCCGAACGGGAGATTGACTTCGGCATAGACTTATTGACGGATACACAACCTATTTCAATCCCTCCTTATGGGATGGCCCGACTGAGTTGAAAGAACTAAAGGCTCAACTCAAAGATTTGCTAGATAAGGGTTTTATTCAACCAAGCATATCTCCATGGGGTGCCCCGATATTGTTTGTGAAGAAGAAGGATGGGTCCTTGAGAATGTGTATCGATTATCGTTAATTGAACAAAGTCCCTATAAAGAATAAGTACCCTCTCCCTAGAATTGATGACTTATTTTATCAACTCCAAGGAGATACTTTTCAAATATTGACTTGAGGTCGAGATATCATAAACTTAGAGTGAGGGAGGTTGATATTCTGAAAACAGCATTCCGAACAAGATATGGTCACTTTGAATTTTTAGTGATGTCATTTGGTCTAACAAATGCCCCGGCGGCATTTATGGACCTTATGAATCGAGTTTTTAGAAAGTATCTTGATTTGTTTTTGATTGTCATTGATGACATTTTGATATACTTTAGGAGTTAAAATGATCATATGAGACATTTGATATCTCAATGATAACCAACTTTTTGCTAAGTTTAGCAAATGTGAGTTTTGGTTGAGGTCGGTTGCATTTCTTGGGCACGTTGTCTCTAGTGAAGGGGTAGAGGTTGAAACAAGTAAGACGGAAGTGGTCAAAAGTTGGACGAGACCTTTGAGTACTACCGACATCCAAAGTTTTCTAGGGTTGGCCGGTTACTATAGGAGGTTTGTCGAAGGATTTTCGTCTATAGCATATCCATTAACGACCTTAACCCAAAAGAAATCCAATTTCTAATGGTAGGAATCATGTGAAAAGAGTTTCCAATTATTGAAAGATATTCTCACCTCCGCTCTGGTATTAACTTTACCGGAGGGTACCGAAGGCTTTCTGATTTATTGTGATGCCTCCCGAGTGGGTCTAGGATGTGTACTCATGCAACATGGAAAAGTCATAGAGTATGCATCTAGACAACTAAAGCCACAAGAAAATAATTATCCAACTCATGACCTTGAACTTGCGGCTGTCGTATTTGCTTTTAAAAATTGGAGACGCTATCTTTATGTGGTGCATGTAGATTTATGCACCGATCACAAAAGTCTCCAATATGTATTCACCCAAAAAGACTTGAATCTATGCCAAAGAAGATGGTTATAGCTTTTAAAGTATTATGACATGAGTGTCCTTTATCATCCCAAAAAAACTAATGTGTTGGTGGATGCCTTGAGTCGAGTGTCTACGGGTAGTGTGCCTCATGTTAATGATGACAAAAAGGAACTAGTCAATGATGTTCATAGGTTGTCCCGTTTGGGTGTTCGACTAGAAGAATGGTGGAAAGGTGGTTTTATGGTTCGTCATAATTCCGAGTCGTCTTTAGTGGTGGATGTGAAGTCTAAGCAACATCTTGATCCCCTATTGATGGAGTTGAAAGAGTCGGTCCTTATCAAGAATAATTAATCTTTCTCCCAAGGGGAGGATGGGGTACTTAGGTACCAAGGGAGGTTATGTGTGCCAGATGTGGATGGTTTAAGGGATAAAATCATGGATGAGGCTCATGGCTCAGGATACTCCATCCAACCGGGGGCCACAAAGATGTATCATGACTTGCGTGACATCTATTGGTGGAATGGAATGAAAAAGGGAGGTAACTAGGTTTATGTCGAGGTGCCCAAATGGCCCATAAAGTTAAAGCCGAGCATCAAGGCCCGGGTGGCCTAACCTAAGATATTGATATCCCCACTTGGAAGTGGGAAGATGTCAACATGGACTTTGTGGTAGGTTTGCCTCGAACACGCCGACAACATGATTCCATTTGCGTTATAGTGGATAGGTTGACCAAGTCAGCCCATTTACTTCCTGTAAAGGTTTCTTACTCGGCAGAAGAGTATGCTAAATTGTATGTTAGAGAGATTGTGAAGTTACATGGGGCCCATTGTCAATCATTTCGCATAGAGGAGCCTAATTTACTTCACACTTTTGGAGATCTTTCCAAAGTGGACTTGGTACGAAAGTAAAGCTTAGCACCACTTTCCACCCTCAAATGAATGGACAAGCGGAGTGCATCATCCAAACTCTAGAAGGTATGTTATGGGATTGCGTGATTGATTTCAAGGGTAATTGGGATGATCATCTACCCTTAATCGAATTCTCCTACAACAATAGCTACAATGAAGGTGTCACAACCCAAAAGCATACCCTAGAAGATACGGTACAATCTTGGATTGTAACCGGCGTCGTCGACCTCTCGGAGGTCTAAGACAAGCCTCTCATATCATTCATTGCATTGACATAGTAAATTTAGCGGAAAATTTAAAACTTTTCATAGCATATCATATGCTAGAAACATCACATCATATATATATAAAACATAAGTCATAATACATATTTAGACTCTAAGTCTCTTTGCCATCTTAGACTCAATAACTTTAGAATACATTAGGGACACGGCCTATACGACACCTTACATAACTATACACTATTTAAAGACTTACATTAAAGACATTAGTAGGACATCCTTGAACTTAATGATTCCTTTCCTTGAGCTTGGGAAATCACCTATCAAGCTCCTCAATCATAGATCTCCTTTAATCATTCCATAACCTACACTTTGTATAAAAAGTAAAGAAGAATGGGATTAGCACAAGAATGTACTAAGTATGAAAACCATGCGAAAACATGCATTTAAAAGGGACATTTCCTTTGAAATCATACTTCATGCCATTTTGAGTAAATCATCATAAAACCTTTATCAATAGCATTTATATCATCCACATACTTCATAGCAACACAATCAAAGGCCAAACATCATATAAAAGCACATATAGAATTTAAGTACAATTTGGAGTCACTTTACAGTGAACTCCATCACCTTTACAGTGAACCCTTACTCTTAATTCATTAGCCTCCTAAGTAATCCTTTAGGGATACTTGGTGCAATGTATCACCTTAGGAACCCAAGAGAAAAGCCATACATAGCATCTACACAAGACAACACAAGTTATCATAGAAGTATAGTACAATATAAACATAGTCAAACCAAGACTACAATATCATACATAAAGGACACATACATCATGATATGCATTAGGATACCTTCCTAAGACTTCCTAAGGAGTCACTTGTGCAATGTCTAGATGGGTTCATTACTTCCACCTATCCTAAGTAACTTACCTTAAGTCCTCCTTGTTAGGATCCTATTCAATTACTTCCATTGTCCATTTTATCTTTAGGGAAAACATAGCCTTAACCGACACTAAGACCATGGGTGCTAAACATGGAATTTGGTGTTGTAGAGACTTACACCAAAAGAAGGTGTTCCTACCTAGCCAAGGTAGAACATTAACATACATTCTAGCATCCTAAGTGAAATTGCTTTGCTAGATCCTATGTCGCAAGCATAGTTTATAGTACTAAGAGATAGGTATTCCCTCTATATACCATTTGGTAATGGGGCCTCACCTCATGAGAAAACATGAGTGAATATTCCTCAAGGAAAGTCAACACTTCATGTGGGTCCATAGGTGAGTATTCCTCTAAGGGAAGTCGACAATCTATAAGGGACAAATGGTGAATATTCCTCCAAGGAAAGTCAACACCTCTCAATGTCAAGTTCACTCGGTGCTAAGCAAAGTTCCCTTTATTGAAAAGCCTTTATTACTTTTATTTATAAAACATAGGTTTAGGATATTCATAATTCATATGCTTATAGCATATTCAAGCACCTATCTAGTTTTGGAGTATGGCACCCCTAGCAAGGCCTCTTCTCACTAACTAGATCATCCATGTGTGTGAGTGTATACTTAGATGTGAGCAAACCTTTCACATAACACATAAGGTCACACATGTTCATATAAATGCATAAGTCTATAGGCATAACTATATGAGCAATACTTTCATATAAACCTACTAAGACACTGTACGCATTCATACTTCATTATATCATATTCATAACATGTTCATATAATCATCCTTCGTATGCATAAGAACCAAACCTAGGAACTATCCTATCAAGATACACATGTGCAAATCCATAGACAAGGTCCCATACCCTTGCCCATACTAGTACACCTATCAAGTCATCCTAGTAAGGAAATACAAATCATACATTCATAAACATCACCTTAATATGAATAGTAGTAGACACTAGTGAATATGAGAACTACCTTTCATTTAGACACAATGACTTATACTACTTGTAACATGCATGTAAGTGAGAGTGTGTGTACATTGACCAACAAGATCACATAATGGCTATCAATGACTTCTTAAGTCAACCACCCTCTTATACCACATTACACTTCCAAGTACATAACACACAACACATAATAGCATAGGAGACAAGACAATATATACAATGTAATCAAGACTCCTAACTTTAGGTATTCACACTTTCATATAAGAGATACATAGGTAAGGGGTTATTAACCGTCTTAACACATTAATGGCAGCACCTATACTTTACCCTAACATGGTTATACACATGCTCATACAATAGTCATACAACCTAATTTACAATTAGAATAGGAAAGTAAGCATAAGCTTCTCATAGTATCATCTTAAGCACATATTCATAAGTTCATCAATTTTCTTTCAAAGCCATGGTCAACACATATATAATGACAATAAAGTAAACACTGCCACCATAAGTGGACCATACCACACAATGCCATACAAGGCTTCATCAACATTTCTATAAAGAATAGAGAAGTAGAAGAGTAGAGGAAATAGGCATTCTTACCAACTCCCCAACCTTTGATCCTCATTGATCAATACACCTTGTTTATAAATAATTAATATATATGGCAGTAGCTAAATGTACTTTAAACATATAAGAAACCATGTACAAGTCACTACACGATTATACCATAACATATACATCACATACTAGGAAAGTAGAAGAACATAGATCATTAACCAATTTCATTCATATAGATTATAAGTCATATTTCATGAATCATATTACCCTAAGGCAGTAGCTAATGAAATCATAATCTAGATGAGACACTACTACAATTTGCCATTAAGGTCGATACAAGCATACTTCATATAGGGAGTTCATGGAACGTAAGTTTACATAGGTTAATAATATTCAACCTATCATGAATTGAACCATATTGTATTAATTACATATAATTCATCCTCATATTTCATTATAGTCAGCAGCTATAGACATTAACCATAATCAATTCTTATAGCGACTAACCTAACGTCAAGATCACAAGTTACAACTTCATAGACAAGAAGAACCTAGATTAATTCAAACCAAGCCTTCTCTACTTTGATCATACATGATTTATATCCACAATTCAACCATGTTATTAACCTAAAACAGTAGCTATAAGAACCACAACTTAATCGAAATTCACTTTAGATCATAAGAAATCCAATGTTATAGTGAACTATAGAGACTAGGCTAAACATGCTCAAATCTTCATACATTGATCCTCATGGATCATTCAACATCAATTCAACATAAATTCATGTAAATAACAGTATATACAATCACTTCAACGTAAGGGGATCATAATTCAATTGATAACCAGTCAAGATCACAAAGCCCATACAAGAACTAAACCAATTTTGGAAGGAACATGGGTTCATCATGAAATTGGAGTGAAATCACATTCAAATCACTGTATTAACTTCAATTCATCATTATTTAATCATTAAAAACGTTTTGAGAAAGAACCCATGGCTAGAGTGGAGAAGAAGAACTTTGATCATAAACTTTCTTTGAAAACATTGAGAAGAATTCTCCTAGTGAAAGGTTACTTAGAGATGAAGGATTACCATACCTTAATCTTCACGAAGACCTATAAAATTTGATGAAGAACCCATGTGAATCCAATCTACTAGCTGTTCTTGAGCTTCAAAAACCATGTAGGTTCTACAGAGAATATTTTGGAGGGGAAAGGCTTTAAACATGTGAGAGGATTTATGAATGGGTTGATCACGTTTTGGATGACTTATATACACCCAAAATTACTTAAATAAACCCTTAATAATAAGTTTCGGACGTGGGGTGAATTACCCAGTCACCCCTTTAAGTGGCAGCACGCAGGCAGTCAACCTGCAGGCACCCGCGACGTAGGCCTCGACGGGGCGTCACGGGCATGACGGAGCGTCATGCCCTCCGTCGTCCATGACTTAGCCAAATTCTTGGCTCAAGACCTGACCAAGGCAATCCCCCTTTGACGATACCTGCTTGACGGTCCGTTGGTGGCCTAACAATCCGTCATTGGGTCCGTCAAGGGACACTGCCCCGGCAGTGTCTAGGCAGCTTTGGGGTCCTTCTTTTGGGGCCTCTTGTGGGGCCCTTTAGAAGTTGTACCCGTACATTTCCAACGCGATTACAAACCTTAACATGTTATATACCTTCCACATAAATTTCATCCAAAACAAACACCTACAAGACGTCCAAACAACCTTGACCCCAACATGACATACGATGAACGTCTTAGGGGCTATCTTTCGAACGCCTTGGACGTTCTTGGGCGTTTGACCTCCAAACTTCACGGAACTTCATAAAATAACATTAATCATCATTATAAACCATTTCAAGACTCATTAGACTCATTTCATACAATTTAGGCATGCATACACACATGAGGCACATAAGCGACTATTCGTCGAACGTCTTGGACGTCCCTTGACGTTTGACTTCCAAGTCATATTTTGGGTGTTTTGACTTCCCAAATAAATGCATATAAGTGAGGTGTATTTTGGGTAATTTAATGGGTGACTATATAATGTATTAGGGTCAGTTTTAGGTCAATTTTATCACTCAAATCAAGTCCCAAAAATTGAAATAAAAAATCTCTCTATCTCTCCCAAATTCTGTCTTCCTCCAAAACTCCATTGAAGACCAATTAGAGATCCAAGAAGAAGATCAATCCTTCAAATTTTTCAACCTAATTTCGTGGATTTCTCCTACATAAGGTATGGTTTATTTCACTCTTGGGAATCGTTTCCCCAAGAGGTCCTTCAAAAGATTATTTCAAAATCCACCAAAACAAGGGTTTTCCTTCTCACATGGGTCTTCTTTCTAAAGCGAAATTGTGAATCAATTGTGATGAATTATGATGAATTAATGTTCTTTAAGTATGAATTAATGGTTAATTGATGAATTCCTATAGGTTTTCCTTGACCCATGTCTTTCCCCTAAATCCTTAATTTCTTGATTGATTAAGGTGAATTGTTGAGGGTGATGAACATGTCACTAGTTTAATTTGATTTTAGTTATGTTAATACTTAATGAATTACCCTATTTCATGTGTTGATTGTGATTTCTTGGGTATTTAAGTTTGAGGTCCCATGAAGGGCAATGAGGTATGATATTGATTCTCCTTTGATCTCAATTATGCAAGGTGAAATCTACTTATGTGATAATGAGCTATAGCTAATTGTGTTGTTGTGATGTTGGTGAAAAGGATCCCTCATCCCTAACCCTAGATCTATGAATTGTCTATGAAGTATGTTATTATGTTATGATGTTATCATTATATGATTGAATGTAGTTTCTCATGATTTTAATGTTGTGTCTAAAGTGAAAGGATAGTTCTCACATGTGATTACCTATGAGCTATTATGATAAGATGTTTACTTAAAGGTCTAAAAGAGACTAATGTGAACTTGTATGATATTATATGATAATTACTAAAGTAAATAATTGCTTAGCACCGAAAGGGCATGTAAATGAGATGGAGGTCTCACGTTATTAAGTCTTGTCTCCCACATGGGTTTATTCACGACTAGTAGTTTGGATTCTCAAAGATATGTGTTGTCTCATGAGATGGAAACCTTCACAATTAGTAGTCAAGGTTTCTAGAAACAATCTCCTTGACCCATAACTATGTGCCCACATAGGACTCTAGCTTAGTTTATCCACCTAGAATAGTTATGTACGAATGGTTGCATCTTAGGCAAGTGTTAACCCTCTCTTTTTGGTGTGGGAGTAGAACACCGAATTCCATGTAGCTCACATGGTCTCATGTCAGTTATGGTACTTATTTCCCTAAAGTAAAAGTATGAGCAAGTTATGCATGTGAACTTCTATTAGGGTTGTCTTAAAGGTTACTACATAGTGTGAGGGAGGGTATGGGACTTCTCTTACACATTGCACATATGGGATCCTACAGGATGATTCTAGTAGTGTTCTATTATTATTATGATTATGTTGATATTAGTATTGGTATATGAAGCATGTTATATATGTGAATATGTTGTAAGTATGAAGTGGGTGGCTTAATGTGATACATAGCTTTGGATAGGGTTATGGGGCTTTATTCTTGGCATTGCATAAGTGTTGCTTGAGTTACTTATATTTTGATATGATTATGATGTTACACATATGTGTATATTGAATTGTTGGTCATTTTGCATAGTTTTGACTAAATTGTCCCTTTTCTCATGCATTAACGATTTCTATGCATAGGGACCATACTTAGAACATGTGGTTTGTACTAACCCATATTTCTTCCCTTTTTCCCCAAACATTGTAGGTTCGGGCTGTTGAAGTATCATTAAGGCTAAAGCAACAAGGCTTGGACTAGAATCTCCAAGTTTTGGTATGCCCTCTAGTTCGAGGATGCTACCACACACTCTATCTTAGTAGTACTTGTATTGTCTAGTAGACATTCCTTTCTTTCCTATTGTTTAAGATATTGATGTAAGCCCTATGTGGCAATTATGGATTTGTATAAGGGCTTTGCCCGGATTGTTTGACTTCGTTAGATGGTTGATAAGAGACAAAGTATTAGACTAAATTCCTATGTGTTGTTATAGTCTACCGTGAGAAGCCTATGTAAGCTTCCTATGTAGAGGTCTATATAAACCTCCTTTCTATATAAGCAAAAGTTTTAATTTTTCCATGTTTTGACCTATTAGATGCTACGATGAAGCTAAGAGGCTTGTCTTAGTCCCCTTCGAGGACGACGACGCCGGTAACGACTAGGGTGTACTTTAGGTCGTTACAGTTCTTCATCAAGTTTTAGAGGTTTTATTCTACATTAAGGTATGGTGATCCTTCATCTCCAGTTATACTTCCATCTAGAGAGTTAATCTTAATGCTTTCAAAGAGAATATATGATCAAATCGCTTCTTCTTTTATCTAGCCATGTGTTCTTTCTCAAAATGTTTTCAAAGGCCTAATCATGATAATTTGATGTTAATATGATGATTATAACGTGGATTTCAATCCAATTACATGATGAACCCATGTCCCCTTCAACTGTTAAATTAGCTTATGTATGGGCATTGTGATCGTGAGTTTGTATGGATTGAATTATGATTCTAGCATGTTGAATTGGTTATATATAATGTGTATATTGTATATTAATGGTGAATTGTTGGTGAGTGATCCATGTGGATCAAGGGTTGATGATTTGAAAAACTAGCCTATGTTCTTCTACATCCTCACTGTAACATCAATGCTATAGTACATGTATAAAGGATTTGTGTATGTAAAGTTAATTATAGCTACTGCCTTATATGTGTATCGTTAATGAATTGTGAGTATGTATAATTGATAATCAAGTCAAGAAAGATTGGTAAGTGACCTATGTTTCTCTACTCGCTAGTGAATTGATGATGAAGTGTAGATGTTAGTAGCATGATCTTATAGTAGCTATTGCATGACTTCGTATATGATTAATTGTACTTTAGATAATGCCTACAATGTGTTATGATGATGAATTATGTGTTGTTGTTACAATGTGGATAGATACTTGAAGAACTTGATCTCTACTTCTTATAGATTGGTATTCATTATAATATAGACACTATAGGGTATGAATGTATAATTCAATCTATGAAGAGATACTTGTACTTACTGCCCTATACTTGAATTTTCGATGAAAGATTAGTATTGATCAATGATGATAAAAGGCTAAAGGATTGATAAGAACTGCTCTATTTCTCTTCTTCTCTACTTCTCTATAGTATTGATAGAATTGGCCTTATATGGCATTGTGTGCTATGTTCCACTTATGGTGGCGGTGTTTACTTTATTGTAAATATATATGTGATGTTAACATGCCTTGGAGGAAATTATACTATGAATGTGTATTGGTGATGATCACCATATGTGAAGCTTTTACCTAGTTTTCCTATTCTAGCTATGATCTAGGTTGTGTTGCTCATGTTACAAGTATATGTATGACTATGTTGGAGTTTGAATAGGTTCTGCCTATGACAAGGTCCTATAATTCTATATGTGAAGTAAAGTGAATATAAGTGCATAATGACTAGAGCTTACTGTAAAGATGTTGTAAGTCTTGAATAAATGAGTCTTGTGCTATGCTATCTATTCTATGATGTTGTTGTGTGATGTATCATTCAATAGGATGACTTGATAGGTGTACTAGTATGGGAAAGGGTATGGAACCTTGTCAATGCATTGCACATATGTATCTTGGTAGGATAGTTCCTAGGTTGGTCTTCTACGTACATGCATAGGATTGTATGAACATGTTATGAATATGACTTATATTCTATGATGTTAAGTATATGATTTGATGAAGTATAAATGTGAATAGTATCTTAAAGTGTTGATATGAAATGATTGCTCATATAGTTACACCAATAGAATTATGCATTGATATATGAACATGTGTGACATTTATGTGTTATGTGAAAGGTTTGCTCACATATAAGTATACACACCCACATGTATGATAATCTAGTCAATGGAGGGGCCATAAAAGGTGTGCTCAAGTGTACCCTAAACTAGATAGGTTCTTACATATGCTATGTCCATGTGAAAGGGTTTCACATATGATATAGGTTGATGAATTATCATCTATGACCTATGAGCTAAGAATATGAGGCGATTACTCTCCTAAAGCCTACATTTTATAAGTAATGTTAATAAAAGGCTTTTTGATAAAGGGAACTTAGCTTAGCCCCGAGTGAACTTCTCAATGAGAGGTGTTGACTTTCCGTGGAGAAAGATTCACCATTGGGTTCTCATAAGGTGTTGACTTCCCTTGGAGGAACATTCATCTATGGTTCCACATGAGGTGTTGACTTTCCTTGAGGACGATTCACCCATGGTTTCTCATGTGATGAGGATCCAATGCAAATGAGCATGTAGAGGGTCATGTATATATCTTAGTTCCATAAACTATGCTTGCCACATAGGATCTAGTAAGTGATTTCACTAGTATGATAACATGTGTTAATGTTCTACCTTTGCTAGGTAAGAACACCTTCCCTTGGTGTAAGGCTCTACAACACAAAATTCCATGTAGCACACATGGTCTTAGTGTCGGTTAAGGCTATTGTTTCCCTAAAGTAAAATAGGCAATGCAAGTAAAGTAATGAACCTAACTAGGATAACCTAAAAGTAGTTACTTAGTATAGGTGGGGCTACGGGACTTCACCAATACATTGCACAAGTGACTCTTGAGGGAATTCCTAGGAAGGTGTTCTAATGCATGTGTCCATGTACAAGTTCCTTATGCCTAACTTTGTACTATTTGTTTACTTGTTGTGATTAAATTCATGGTATGAGCCTATATGAAGTTGTCTTGTTTTATATGAATAATGTTGGTATTAATGACTATATGATAAAGGTATTGCTTGACATTAATGAGGTTGTCTTCACTTACTATGTTGATGTCTGAATTGGATGTTAATGCTTATGGTCTCATGATAGTTTTACTAAGTATACGTGAGGTTATGGGGCTCTACATGTACATTGCACTAGTAGACTTAGATTGAGCTTGTGAGTAAGGTCTTATAATGTTCTATGTGAATGAAGTTAGCATATGTGCAAGTAAACTATGGTTCACCGGAATGTCACTAAGGTCTTGACTTAAATGTGTCTATGATGTATTATACTTCTATGATGGTATGTGTTGTCTTATGTAGGTTGTATGTATGAATTCTTTGTGACCTTAAGGTGATGCATTTCACCAAGTATCACTAGAGGTTACTTGGGGGAATAAGGAAGTATGAAGAAAAGGATTCACTGTAAAGAGGAAATAGCTCACTGCAAAGAGATTGCGCTTACTATAAAATGGTCCAAAATTGCCTTAAATGCATTGTATGATTTCATATTATATTTGACCATGAAATATGCCTATATGAAGTATGTAAATTATATAATGCTTATTGAATAAAGGTTTTATGAAGATTTTCTCAAAAAGGAATGAAGTATGATTTCAAGAGAAATGTCCCTTTTTAATGCATGTTTTTGCATGGTTGCCATACTTAGTGCATTCTTGTACTAACTACATTCTTCTCTACTTTTTAAACAAAATGTAGGTTATGGATGCTTAAAAGGATGTCTCTATAATTGAGGAGATTTATATGTGATTCCCAAGCTCAAGGAAAGGAATCCTTAAGTCCAAGGATGTCCTAATGTCTAGCTTACTGTAAAGTTAATTTACTATTGTAGTTATGTATTATGTTATAAGGTCCGTGTTCCTATGTACTCTTATGATGTTGAGTCTAGGATGACAAAGAGACTTAAGGTCTAAATATGTATTATGACTTATGATATTTTATTTATATGAAGTGAAGTTTTCTAGCATATGATGTGCTATTAAAATTTTAAATTTTCCGCAAATTTAGCTATGACAATGCGATGAATGATAACTATGGGCTTATATAAGACCTCCGAGAGGTCAAGTACACCATGTTACTTCTAGGCGGTGCTCCTAGGTCGTGACAGGAAAGTTTCTTCCTGTAAATACCAAAATTTCCGGATGCAAAACTGATATCGAGGAACCTAAAGAAAACCCACTTGCCTATTGATAGGTTTTGTGGTTTGATTATTGTGGAAGTCTTTCTGTTGCTCGCGTCCTAAGAGTTTGACACTCCTCTTTGGACTATGTCCCAGTTCACTGCTAAGAAAAAGTTACACGTTGTGCTGTATTTCTTTTTATGTCGTCCGCATCTGTTGTTCATTTTGGAGAATTCATTGTTTCGAATTCTCTCGACAAAATCTGAGATAAAATTCTTTAGCACAAAAATGCAATTCAAATGAGAGATAGAGTCTTTTACCACCTTGACACTTAGTTATCTCCTTCAACATTTGGCGTCAACTTGATCAATTTGACACAAATCAAATAAATCTTGAGTCTTGTATTTGCAATATAATCTCCAATGTATTCTTTATTTGGTGTCAAAGTAATATAGGCTAATGCAATATCTTGACAGTCCTTTTTGTTGTCGTTACTGATGGTTCTCTTCATGTCATTTTTGTAATGAAAAATGATGCAGTCGATATCGATCTTCTTATGATAGGTAAATATTTCTCTTGCGGTGCAGTATTCTTTTTCCTGCTATGCATGGATTCTTCCTGCGATGAATGACTATTTTACCCGCGATGCATGAATCTTTTTCTCTTTCTATGCATTAATTCTTTTCTCTTTCAATGGATGACCCCTTCTCCGCCAATACATTAATCTCTTTCTCTTACTATGCATGACTTCTTTTCTTTTGTAATGCATGACTTCTTCTCCGCAATGCATGAATTTTCTTGCAATGCATGACTTCCTTTCTCTAGCAATGCATCCTTTCTCTTGCAATGCATGACTTTCCCCGCGATGTATGAATTTTCTCTTGCAATGCATGACTTTTTCCCTGCAATGCATGAATTTTCTCTTGCAATGCATGGCTTCCTTTCTCTTGCAATGCATTACTTTTTTCCCGCAATGCATGAATTTTGCCTTGCAATGCATGGCTTCCTATCTCTTGCAATGTATGACTTTTCCCGCGATGCATGGATTTTTTCTTGCAATGCATGACTTTCCCTGCGATACATGAATTTTCTCTTGCAATGCATGACTTTCCCCGCAATGCATGAGTGTCTTTCTCTTGATGCCATCTCTGGTACCAAATGAAGATAATGCTTCAATCAAACTACATAGTGATCTTCTAGGTGCCTTCTGGATAGTGATATCGTCTCAATTGACAATACGATAAAATGACCCTCCAGGTAGTTTATCATCTAAATCGACACTACAAATAAAATGACCCTCCAGGTAGTGTGTCATCTAAATTGAAAATACAAATAAAATGACCCTGCGGGTAGTAGTATTATCATGTCTAATAATATGATGCAAATAACACCCTTGATGAAAAACCGTAAATTGTTTTTCTCGGGGTTTTCATTTGATTCATGTTCCTAGGTTCTCGATATAAGCATAATAAAATATTTTCTGCACCCACAGAAAAATTACAAATTTTTTGGGGAGCTCTTTGCCCTATTTGATTCTCCATATTCATCGAATGGAGGAATATACTTATTTAGTGGTAATCCTGTAATCCTGCACCCACAGAAAAATTTTCAGTTTTAAAATAAATTGATGTGTGTCGATTTCTTCGGTCGTCTGCTCCTTGTCCTTCTATCTTTGGTTTATTTTTCTGGTCTACCATCTTTTGATAGATAAGACAAAATATTTTATGCAAAAATAGATGATATATAAAGTATTTTTTAGAATAAAAATAGTCTATCAAAAAGTAGCATTTGAAAAAGGTCAGTGCCAAGTGTCATGTCACGTCAGGCTTATAGAACTTCTTTGAGTCTGATGTTTCGAGGTCTATCTTATTATTTGCTTAAAGTATTCAAAGTGGCTCTAGAGTTCCGACAAAACCATGTTCAAATTTTGAGCCCATCCTCAAAATTTCTGTCCCGATTAACTTTCCTAGCTTATTTTTAAATGTCGATGAGTCGGTCATGGAATTTTTGAGATCCTATCAAAAAACCTATCCCAGTCGAAAATCTCGAAATATCTTCAGTCTTGACTTGTTGAGGAAAGTCTTGTTCTCAATCATTTTTTATTCCTTCTCTAAAATTCTGACCCAATTTCTATTTTAAAGCAAAATAGAAATATTACATGGATATGAACGATCCCTTGTGGCGCCTACGTATCTCATTGAGGCAGGAATCAGGTCAAACGTACTTTCTCCTTTGAAGTTAACAATGATAAGAAATTTACGAAGAAACCGATCGAGGCCGACATAGGCCGCTTACGTATCCGTTCTTGAGAATTCAGGTCAAACATTGTTCAAATGCAAGGAAATATAAAAAGGGACAAAAGGGGTGACCGAGGCCTACATAGGCCGCTTCCGTATCTCATTCTTGAGAATTTAGGTCAGACGTAGTTCATTAGTAGAGGGATAGGGCTATCAATATAACAATTACAAGCAAATGGAATGATTACAAGTTAATAACAAAAATACAAACTGAAGTTTCACACATAATATCTCTTGACATCATCTGGGTTGATCGGTTTTGGTCAATCGGTGTCATCCATCTCCGACAGGATCAAAGCACCTCCAGATAATACCTTGCGAACCATGTAAGGACCTTGCCAATTTGGTGTGAATTTTTGTTATTACTCATCCTGATGAGGAAAAATATGCTTAAGTACCGACTCACCAATTTCTAAAATTCTGGCTCTTACTCTCTTGCGGAAAGCACGAATCATTCTCTGTCGATATAGTTGACCATGAAAAACAATAACCATTCTCTTCTCATCAATCAATGTCAACTAATCAATTCGTTTACGGACCCATTTGACATTACTTAACTCAGCTTCTCGGATTATTCTCAATGAAGGTATCTCAACTTCAACAGGTATAACTGCTTCTGTTCCGTACACTAATAAGTATTGAGTAGCTCCAGTTGACGTTCTAACAGTCATTTGATAACCCAACAAAGCATAAGGCAACATCTCATGCCAACCTCGGTGATTGTCAATCATATTCTTCAAACATCGGGTTATTGATATTAAGTCACCATCTATGGTTTTCGGGCATCCAATAACACAATGTTTTAAGTTTTTACATCTAAAAAAAACACAACAACTTATTTAGCCCGAGCAATAGAAATGATTAAAACATCAAAAACAATCATTTCAACTACTAATCTTTTATTTAATGTTTTATTTTTGGGCACATTACCTTACCTGAAGTTCTCAGAAAGAAGACAAGCATTTGTATTGGATTCGACTCGACCAATTGCGACAAGACCATCTAAATCGGGCTTCGTTGTTGTTTTTTCAGCTTACTTAAACATAAACGAAGGAATCGGTCATTAATTCAAATACTTTTTCATGTGTAATATGCATAGCTAGATAGATCATAGAAGGTACATATAATCATAGAATATTGTGAGTACCTGCCTGATGTACCGTGGTTTCACGGCACTTTCAATGCTTTTTCCTTAAGTTTAGTGTGTGTCTAAGGCCTTTTTGTAGTAGTTTAAATATATTTTTCTCTTTGTTTGCAGGAAAACTGTCCAGAATGCAAACGCGGAAGAACTGTACTGAAATTGCAGAAGTGATGACCTACGGAGCCATCGACGGTCCGTCGACCCCTCGACGGTCCGTAGGTGGCAACCGTCGTCTAAAGAAAATGCTGCTAAAGGAAGATCGGGGAATTCTGACCAGTGTGGGGCTACGAAATCTATACACGGACCATCATCTCCACGACAGACCGTCCTGTACATTCGTTATTGCTAACAGAAAGTAGCCCAGTACCCATCTTGAAAAGATTCTATGTGTGGAGAAACGGAAGTCATCGACGGACCGTCGTGAACTCAACGGACCATCATCCTGATCCGTCGATTGTAACAGTGAGTTGGAGAAGAAAGCAGCTGAAAAAGATTCTAAGTGTGGAACGACGGGAGGCCTCAATGGTCCGTCGTGGCCTCGACGGTCTGTCGGTCCGGTTGTCGACTCAGACGCATTTTTGGGCAGATTTTCCTTAAATAGATTTCCTTTTTATGTTAGGAGTTCTTTATTATAAATACTTGTAAAAACCTCGTTTTTGGGGTTAGACTCTGGGTTATTTTTCTGATTTGTAATATTGGTTGTTGAATATTGGGTTTTGGAAAATACTTCATTTTTCCGGAATCGTTTATTGAAATATTTTCTTGAATTCAAGTGATTTTGTGGATTTTCTTCAAATCCATCAAAGTAAGTACATGACTTCTTGTCTAATAAATATGAATTGTGTAATTATGAACATGACTAACTAAATCCACAACTAGGGTTGTTGGAACCATGGTAATTAACAAAGTAAAACTAGCTAAAATAACAATTCTCGAATTGTTTCTTGCATGTATTGATAATTCTTTCGTTTAGAAGTTTTTTTAACGAGTGCACACGTTAGAACTCGCCTTGTTGCTACTTGCTGGACCAAGGATGTAGATCATAAGAAAAGAATTATCAACGTAGATTTAGTATATACTATCTAATAGGCTAGTGTCGATTTGTGCGAAGTAATAACTAAGTCATACATTGATTATGATGCTTAATATGAGGTAAAAGGTAAGGTTTAGTAAAGTATACACATGTAGACGGACCAAGGTGCGGAGTGAAATTCACTAGTTGCCGGACCAAGGAATTAGGGATACATAACTTATCACTTTGCTTGCAAGATACTAGGAAAGAGTTGTTATAGTTAGGGTTACTGTGTTATGAACTTAATGGGGAACACTTACACCCTAGTTTCTCTCATTACTTGATAAATATCAAATATTTGAACTTGTTACTTGTTTACTTAGAATTAATTAAAAAAATTTGTTACACAAAACCCCCCTTTTAATTGTTTGTTTTTGGAAATGACTTGATTAAAATAGAAGTAATCGTAGATTAAAGTTAAGTCTAAACCATTTTCCTCGTGGGATCGACTTCAACCTAACATTTGGGTTCTTTACTTGATACGACCGTTTATACTTCTTTAAGGAAGTGTAATTTGAGCGTATCAAATTATGGCGCCGCTGCAGGGAAAGTGACTTTTAGATTAACTTTAAGCACATTACTGAGTTTTAGTCAATAATTTCCTGATTTTACTTTTTCTTTTTGTTTTTGTCTCTCGCAGGTCTAGCTTTAGTGTATGCCAGGTACACGGAGTCGAGGAGAACTAATACTTTCGCTTGATCCAGAACTAAGCAGTACACTTCGCAGAATGAACATTCAAAATAATCCTGCTTATATCGAGGATGAGATCAATCCTCCACCTCCCCAGTTGAGGCTCATAATCAAGTGATGGTTGATAATCCGGGTGAAGGTAATATGAGGAGGTAACCTCCTGCTCCACACCCTCAAGAGTACTATAGGGGAAATGTTAACATCACTGACTCTGATGGGCCACTTGTCCTACCTCCTCTACCACATGTTCATACTTTCGTGGTAACTAGTAGCTTAATGCAGATGCTCTCAGCTAGAGGTCAGTTTTATGGGCTACCATCTGAGGATCCACATGCTCACATTTCCAAACTGAGGTCGGTGTGCAATAGTTGTGTAGGGAGACCTGACTTTGACATGGACGTCATTGGGCTTAGAGTGTTTCCTCTCTCACTAACAGGAGCGGTTGCTATATGGTTTACTGAGCTTCCCTATAACCCAATCTATACATGGAACCAATTGAGGGATGTCTTCTTAGCTCGTTATTATCCGGTTTCAAAGAAGCTCAACCACAAATATAGGGTGAACAACTTTGTGGCACTACTAGGGGAGTCAGTATGCAGTTCTTGGGATCGGTTCACCTCTTTCTTGAGAAATGTCCCAAATCACCATATTGATGATGAGTCGCTGAAAGAGTATTATCGGGGGCAAGATGATAATAATAAAGCAGTGTTAGATACGATTGCGGGTGGTTCTTATGGGGAGTGTACTTATGCAGAGATCACTGAGAAGTTAAAGAAAATCTCCCGAAATAATAAAGCTTGGAGCACCAGGAAGTCGGATAAAGGGAGAAACACTTTTGCAATGCAATCGACACACAACCAGCTACAGATGATATTCGTGAAGAAATGGCTCAAATAAGAACTGAGATTGGGTTAGTGTTGAAACATGTCACTGGAGTTGCAGAGAAAGTGAATGCGGTGAATTATTTGACTGAGCCACCACCGCCGATAGATGAGTTTTACTATGAGGAAGATTCTTATGCAGTGAATGAGGAGATGGGGGGTTTCCGACCGAACGCCCAAGGCTCCAATCAGGAAATTTGGCGCTAGGATCAAGGAAATCAATGTCGGAACTATGGGAATTACAACCGAGAGGGTCACTACATTCATGAAGGAAACTACAACCGCGACAACAACTTCAATCGGAGTAACTATGGAAATAGAAACGATCGATGTGGGACCTATTTTCCACCTCAAAATCGGGAAGTTGCTCCTAGGGATGGTGGAGGTATTATGGCGCGAGTTGAAGACATGTTGCAAAAGATGAGGAGGAGGTTTGACGCAAGTGACGAGCATGCCAAGGAATTGAGAGGTGATTTGGCTAACATTGGGCAAAAAGTGGATGCACATGCAGTCTCCATCAAGCATCTTGAGAAGCAAATGGCCCAATTGTCGTCTACTGTAAACCCTCGTCAAGCAGGTACTCTTCCTAGCAACACTGTTCAAAATCCAAAGAATGATGGACATTGTATGGTAGTCACTACTCGAGGTGGTAAGCAGACCATAGATCCACCTATGCCGTCTGGCGTAGAAAATAAGATGAGAAGAGAAGATGAGGTAGTCGAATCTAGTGGTGAGTTGGAAAATAAAGCAGGAAAAGAAGCAGAGAAGCACCAAATGGTGACTCCCATTCCAAGACCACCACCACCATTCCCGCAAAGGTTAGTTAAAAAGACCGAGGATGGTAAATACCGGCGTTTTATTAATATGTTGAAAAAGCTTTCCATCAATGTTCCTTTGATAGAAGCTCTTGAACAAATGCCCGATTATGCCGAATTCATGAAAGATATGATCACTAAGAAGAGATCGGTTAGTTTTGAGGATGATGATAGGATGCAACACTATAGTGCTATTGCTACAAGATCTCTAGTGCAAAAGAAAGAAGATTCGGGTGCTTTCAGTATTCCATGTACAATCGGGTTGTTACACTTTGCCAAAGCATTATGTGATCTTGGGGCAAGCATAAATCTCATGCCTCTATCCATCTACAAAAAGTTGGGTTTGGGTGATCCAAAGCCCACTACGATGCGGCTACTGATGGCCAATCGAACTGTGAAGAGGCCTATTGGGATACTTTACGATGTGTTAGTGAAGGTATATTCATTCATATTTCCGGCTGATTTTGTGATTCTTGATTGTGAGGTTGACTTTGAGGTGCCTATTATTCTTGGGAGGCCATTTCTTGCTACCGGTCGCGCCTTGGTCGACATGGAGAAAGGGCAGATGAACTTTTGGTTAAACTATGAAGAAGTGACTTTCAATATTTGTAGGTCAATGAGTCAGAGTGGTGAGCTCCAATCGGTATCTGCGACATCCTACAGAGTTGAGAGTTCATCAGAGATCCAATTAAAAGAACGTCTTGGTGTTGAGGCACTAGCAGCAGTGATTATGAACTTTGAGATTGATGGTATTAAAGAATACGGATCATTGGTTGCGGCACATGATCGAGGTGATGTTCGGTTCAAACCCAAGAAATTGGAGTTAGATATGATGCATCGCGAGTCTCCACCTGAGAAACCATCTATTGAGGAGGCTATAAAATTAGAGCTTAAGGCTCTACCACCTCATATGAGGTATGTATTTTGGGGGAAAATGACACTTTGCCGATAATTATTTCGTCAGATTTGAAGGTGCAACAAGTAGAGTGTTTGGTTGAAGTATTAAAGAGGTTAAAGAGGGCTATTGGGTGGACTATTGTGGATATTATTGGGAGCCCTCCTGGTATTAGTTCACAAAAAATCCAACTCATACCCGATCATAAGTCAAGTATTGAGCACCAGAGATGTTTAAATCCACCAATGCAAGAGGTAGTGAAGAAGGAAATTATTAAGTGCTTGGATGCCGGAGTAATATATCCGATCGCTGATAGTAGTTGGGTATGCCCTGTTCAATGCGTGCCCAAGAAAGGGGGAATGACTGTGGTCCCCAATGAGAAAAATAAGCTTGTCCCGATGAGACCGGTGACTGGATGGAGGGTGTGTATGGATTACCATAAATTAAATGCATGGACCGAGAAGGACCATTTTCCTATGCCCTTCATGGATCAGATATTGGATACACTTCCAGGAAAGGGGTGGTACTGTTTTCTTGATAGTTATTCAGGTTATAATCAGATTTCTATTGCACCGGAAGATCAAGAGAAAACAACCTTTACTTGTCCTTATGGGACATTCGCGTTCAAGAGAATGCCGTTTGGGTTATGTAATGCACCGGCCACGTTTCAGAGATGTATGATGTCAATATTCTCCGATATGGTGGAGGACACTATTGAGGTGTTTATGGATGATTTTTCAGTGGTTGGTGACTCCTTTGAGCGGTGTTTAAGTCATTTGTCTGAGGTTCTTAAGAGGTGTGAAGATTGCAACCTTGTGCTAAATTGGGGAAAATGTCACTTCATGGTGAAAGAAGGTATTGTATTGGATCATCGCATTTCAGATAAGGGTATAGAGGTTGATCGAGCTAAAGTTGAGGTGATAGAGAGACTTTCTCCACCTATCTATGTAAAAGGTGTAAGAAGTTTTCTTGGGCATGCAGGGTTTTACCGAGGTTCATCAAGGATTTTTCAAAGATTGCACATCCTTTCTACAAGTTTCTTGAGAAAGAGTGTAAGTTTTATTTTGATGAATCCTGTCTTAAGGCATTTGGTGAGTTGAAGGAAAAGTTGGTGTCTGCACCTATCATCATTTCTCCGGATTGGAGCAAGCCATTTGAGGTGATGTGTGATGCGAGTGGGGTTGCTCTTGGTGTGGTATTGGGACAAAGAAGGGACAAAATCCTTCATCCCATTTACTATGGTAGTAAACCCCTTAATGAAGCCCAAAAGAACTACACCATGACTGAAAAAGAGCTCCTTGCAGTAGCCTTTAGTTTCGAGAAATTTTGCTTCTATTTGCTTGGCACGATGGTTATAGTGCATACTGATCATTCTGCTTTGAGATATTTGATGGCAAAGAAGGATGCGAAACCGAGGTTGATTCGTTGGGTATTACTATTGCCAGAATTTGACTTTGAGGTGAAAGATAGAAAAGGAACCAAAAATCAAGTTGCTGATCACTTGTCCCAATTATAAGATGAAGCAATGAGGGAGTTAGGTGAAAAGGCTGAAACTAATGATACTTTCCCTGATGAGCATGTACTGGCTGCCTCCCAAACCTTGATTCCATTGTTCGCAGATTTTGCGAATTATCTGGCTAGTGATATCGTCCCACCAGACTTATCCTTTCATCAAACTAAAAAGTTCATGCATGATGTGAAAAAGTTCTTTTGGTATGAGCCATACATATATAGGAGTTGTACCGATGGGCTTATTCGGTGTTGTGTGCTGAAAGTTGAGATGTTGAGTGTTTTGGAGGCATGCCATTCTTTCCCTGTAGGTGGGCATCATAGTGGTATCCGGACTGCTCACAAGATCTTGCAATGTGGCTACTATTGGCCAACCATCCACCCAGATGCTCCTGTGTTCGCCAAGGCATGTGATAGATGCCAAATATATGGTGGCATTTCGATAAAGCAAGAGCTCCCTTTAAATCCCATTCTTGTGATTGAATTGTTTGATATGTGGGGCATTGACTTTATGGGCCCTTTTGTGAGTTCTCATGGGATGAAGTACATTCTTGTGGCAGTCGATTATGTGTCAAAATGGGTAGAAGCTATCGCACTTGCGAATAATAAAGGGAAGAGTGTCACCACGTTTTTGAAAAAGAACATATTTTCTAGATTTGGCACCCCAAGGGCTATTATCAATGATGGGGGATCCCACTTTTGCAACAAGCTGTTTAAGGGATTATTGGAAAAATATAGGGTTCGCCATAATTTGGCCACTCCTTACCATCCTCAAACTAGTGGGCAAGTTGAGGTGTCAAACAGGGAGATTAAGCAGATTTTGGCTAAAATGGTGAATGCTAGTAGAACGGATTGGTCAAGGAGGCTTGATGATGTTCTTTGGGCCTACCGGACAGCATACAAGACTTCCATAGGTATGTCCCCATACCAAATTGTATATGGGAAGGCTTGTCACTTACCGGTTGAATTAGAGCATAAGTCCATGTGGGCAATAAAGAAGTTGAAAATGGATTGGAATGAGGCTGTGGAACAGAGGTTAAACGGGTTGAATGAGCTTGATGAATTCCTCTTGAAGGCATATGAAAGTTCATCCCTCTACAAAGAAAAGATGAAGAAGTACCATGACCAAAAGATTGAGAAGCGCAATTTTTTGGTTTGGGATTTGGTGCTTTTATTCAATTCCAGGTTGCGCTTGTTTCCGGGCAAACTCAAGTCCAAATGGATTGGTCCCTATTTGATCACCCAACTATTCCCTCATGGTGCGGTTGAGTTGGAGAACAAGGAGGGTGTAAGGTTCAAGGCGAACGGGCAGCGAATCAAAATCTATCTAGGGCATGCTGAAATGGCGAATGAAGTGATCGAGGCATACGATCTTGATGAAGTATGAGTAATCAAGAGTCCTCCGTCGTTTCGCGACGTTAAATCAAGCGCTGATTGGGAGGCAACCCAATATGTATCCTCTAGCCAACTATAGGTGTTTTGTGATTTTCTAGGGATAGTTGCATTATTTTTGCTTTTATTACTTATGTCACGTCTGAATGTTCTTTTATTTTTCTTTAGAAGTGTTGGCTAGAGCATAGAGTAGGGTCCATGTCCAAAAAGTGTCCAGAAAACACAAAAAGATTAGCTTAATGGGTGTTAAATGTGCAGGGACCAAATCACCCAAAATCTGCAGAAAATTGGTCTGGTACACTCATCAATGGACCCATCAACAGACCGTCGTCCCTTCGACGGACCGTCAATAGGATCCGTCATGCCCAGATATGTTCTTTAAATTTTTCTCAGTTAGGGCACTGCCGATAGAGGTGTCGACAGACCGTCGACCAACTTACAGTCCGTCAACGGGGAATCATCGATCCCTCACCCACCAACCCGACCCGACCCGTCCGGCTACATATTAAAAGTTTTTAAACTTTTTCAGGTACCCACCTCTTCACATACCCCCCATAACCGTTTCCCTCCCTATTTCCTCTCTTTTTCCCCCACTTCCACAAACTCCATTCTCTCCCGAAATCTTCTATCTTCTTCAGTATCATTGCCGATCGGTGTTCATGGTTAGTGTTTCTGTTGTTCAACTACAAGTTTTCATACTCCCTTTTCCTTCACTACAGTTTTGAGGTATGTTCTTCTGATCTGCTAGATTAACTATCGTTAATTTTCATGTTAACTTGATGTCTTCCCTTGTGGGTCTTGAATTTGGGACCCCTTTGCATGCTAAAAACTTACACCTAAAGTCCTAATTCCTTAGAACACTGAAACTGAAAGGGATGGGGGTTTGTTGTTAAAAATGTGTGGTGTTTGCATGTTGTGTTTCTGACCTATGGTTTTGATAGGCTGTAGAATCGAATGTTCAAACTATGATAATTCATGCCCTAGGAATGATGAAATGCTGGGTTAAATGTTAGGGAAACTTAAGGTTTCTAAGGATAATCTGAATTAGTACGTTGGAGGACACAAAATGACTGCAAAATTTTGTCCCTGAAGGACAGAACGAGACCCTGTCGACGGACCGTCAGTCCCTCGATAGACCGTTGTTCGGGTCTGTCAACCCCAACATCCTTTGCTTAGTCTAAGTGTCCATCGATGGACCCAACTTTTGGACCGTCGTCCCTTCGATAGTCCGTCCTGCACAACCGTTGACGCAATCAAAACCTTTGTTTCTGATTTTCTAAAAAAATATACTAAGTGCGCGTCGATGGACCCCACTGACGGACTGTCGTCCCTTTGACGGTCCGTCCTACACAACCGTCGACGCTGTCAGAACCTTTGTTTCTTATTTTCTAAACAAATATTTTGAGTGTCCGTCGACGGACCCCACTGATGGACCTTCGTCCTTTTGACGGTCCATCCTGCACAACCGTTGACGCAATCAAAACCTTTGTTTCTGATTTTCTAAAAAACTATTCTAAGTGCCTGTCGATGGACCCCACTGACGGACCGCCGTACCTTCGACGGTCCGTCCTACACAACCGTCGATGCTGTCAGAACCTTTGTTTCTTATTTTCTAAACAAATATTCTGAGTGTTCGTCGACAGACCCCACTGACGTACCTTTGTCCTTTTGACGGTCCGTCGTGCACAACCGTCGATGCTGTCAGAACGTTTGTTTATGATTTTCTAAAACAATATTCTAAGTGCCCGTCGATGGACCCCTCTGACGGACCGTCGTCCCTTCGACGGTCCGTCCTACACAACCGTCGACGCTGTCAGAACCTTTGTTTCTGATTTTCTAAACAAATATTCTGAGTGTCCGTCGACGGACCACACTGACGGACCTTCGTCCTTTTGACGGTCCATCCTGCAAAACCGTCGATGCTGTCAGAACCTTTATTTCTAATTTTCTAAAAAAATATTCTAAGTGTCTGTCGACGGACCCCACTGACGGACCGTCGTCCCTTCGACGGTCCGTCCTGCACAACCGTCGACACTATCAGAACCTTTGTTTTTGATGTTTTCAAAAATTCTTTTGAGTTTCCCTCGATGAACCCCCATGATGGACCGTCGTCCCTTCGATGGACTGTCGATGGGTCTGTCAGGCAGTGCAACACTTCTGCACTGCCATTCCATTATGTGCTTTACTCTTATGTTGGATGCTATTAAATTTGTTACAGGCTTCTAGTGGTACTAATAACTTCTCTTTGCATGTACATACGGCACCCAAGCAAGACCGTGTCTACTCGAAAGGGCGTTCTAAGTCTGTCGCCCCGTCAAACCGGATGGTCATAGTATCAGACGATGAGCATGACCCGGAGTACGTGCCACCAGGAACCCTCACTCCTACCCATGCTGCCCGCACCACCAGAGCCACGCCCACGAAGGTGGAGCCCGGTGGAGTCACTGCCTCCCAGTGTGAAGAGGAGCGCATACTGACCGGCACACCTTCTGGGTCGGCTGCACATTCTGATGGAGCGTCTGGCTCTGAGGAGGCTTCCAGTTCTGAGGAAGCATCTGGCTCTGTGGAGGCTTCCGGGTTTGAGTAGGCTTCTGCATCTCCTAATTCCAATGCTCCAGCTACTTCGGTCCAGTCTGCCTCGTCTGATGAGGCTGATAGTGCTGATTCTACTCCAGCACCGCAGACTGACGTCCCTGCTCCGATTGCTGATCAGCCCAACCGGTGGTGTGTCGAGGGTCAATATCAAGTATATGGTGATGCGAAGGTTCCCAACGATAAGGGGGTCATGACCCGGACCCTGACACTCGAGCGGCGGGTTCTCATTGGGAGTCTTCCCCCTATGCCGGCCATCCATGCTATATTTACCATACATCAGCTGGAGTGGACGGCTCGGAATATGGGCCGCTATAGCAAAGAAATGGTGCGAGCATTCTACGCCTCCTATGTGGCGACTCTCCGATCTCAATTGGATAGGCGGGCCACCCCAGCCAAACGTGCACCTCTGGAGTACGTTCGAGTCCGCGGCAAGCGGTTTGATATTTCTTTGCCGACCATTCGCAGGTTTCTCTAAAGCGCAGACGTTGATGCCACTAGGACCCCTCTCACCGCCGAGTTTTACTATCGGTGTAAGTTGATCAAGGACGGTCGGTTCCAGCGTGAGCCAGATGTGAGAGAGACCACCAAGCGGTGGATAGCACAGAACCTCTCCGTGGTTGGTGAGGCTGCTGATTAGGTGCTGGAGCCCAAAAGGAGCATCAAGAAGGCCAACCTTACCTTCACAGCCAAATTCTTATGGCTACTAGTCCGACACTACCTTTACCCCACTGCTGCTGATAACATTGTCACTTGGGATCGTTCAGTGCTGATGGTTGCCATAGTTGTGGGGTTCAAGGTGGACTTTGCGTGGCTGTTTCAAGCGGTGATGCATAAGAGGGCCTTTAAAGCCACTACTACTTACCCCTTCCCGTGCATGGTCTTTGAGTTGTGCAGGTCTGCAGGAGTGCCCGTGTGGCACATTGATGTGATCAAGACCCCGACCGGCACAGTGGATATTGGCCTCATCCAGTATGAGGCCGATGAGTTGGCTCCCACATAGGGCCTCATCCAGAGGTACAGCCACTCGGTGAGAACCTGGCGGCCATGGTAGAGCAAGCCCAAGCGGCTAATCCGGCTATATCCGAGCCTACCGGCACCACCCAGGTTAAGTCTATCACGGGTGCTAGCACCGCTCCGAGCTCCTCCCGCTCGACTCCATCTGCTACACTGGTCCCACTTGCTAGGGTGCAGAAATTAGAGGGCCAAATGGTCACACTTCTGCATCACATCAAGCCTTGGATGGAGAGGTCCATTTCTGAGGCGGAGGAGCGGATAGAGAGGAAGATGTCCCAGCATATTGAGCGGCAGATCATGGAGGTCCACCAGCGTTTGGATGCATTTGAGTTGCGAGTTCTCGCCCGGCAGCCCCTACAGTGGATTTGACGACTCTCCAGGCTGCTGTGGAGAGTCTGAGAGCAGACTTGGATACCATACTGGAGGCTCGGGTGCCTGAGTTTGAGGCCCCTTCTGCAGAGCCTGCTGAGGACACGGTGTTGGCTGCCCTATTCTCCAACACTGCTGGGCCACCACCTCCCCCACGAGATTGCGTCAAGAGGCACCGAGTTAGAGATGAGTATGAGCCTCCGGCATGGATTAAAGAGCGCAATGAGTTGGAGGCCGTGAGAAGAGCCTCGCTGATTGATGAGGAGGCCCGCTAGTTGAGGGTTCTAGAAGTGGCTGCTGGGGCGTCTAGCTCCAAAATTGTTGAGGCTGAGAGGAGCACTACTGATGGTGTTGTTATTGCTGAGGTCACCACTGATGGTGTCCCTACTATAGAGGGAGAGGGTTTCGGGATACCATACCCGCCAGCATATTGATCATTGGCGCTTTGCGCCTCAAGTTTGCTTCACTTACCACCCCATTTTATATACTTTTATACATTGGGGACAATTGCATGTCTTTTTGTTGGGGGTGGGGTAAATGGAAAGTGAGTGCTAGGGTAAAGTCTGAGTAGCCCAACTCACGATCCTCTCTTGGGGTTTTCTTGCCTGTGTTCCTTTTCCCCAAGAGACTGGTTATTTTATTGTTGAAACGGCATGTTTGTATCTTTTGTACATAGTGTAGAAATGGAATCTGAAGCATGATGGCTAAACAAAATTATAACGCCCCAAAATGAAATAAGGTGAACTAGATCCTCATGGATATTTCTTCAGTTGACTTTAAGTTAAACGGAGTTAGTTTAGTGCCCTTAGGCAGTGTGCGAAGTTTAGTTAAGTTGGAGTTTAATCGACCAAGGACGTCCAAGACGTTTGGATGGTATACCTTAGAATGTACTTGTGTGTCTTGGTGTATTTGGATGAGTTTTACGTGTTCGTTTTACTTGAAACTTGCATTAGATGTTCCTAAGACGTAGACGACTTAGTTTAGGGGTTTAACATCCGGGCAAAACCCCACCTAGGACCCACAAGGGGCCCTATATGAAGGTCCCAAGACTTGGGCAAAATCTGCCAGAATCAGTGGCCATCGACGACCCTAGGGACGGTCCGTTGGTCCCTCAACGGTCCGTTGACCTAGGGCGTTGCTAGGACCAGTGATTTGGAGTTTTGGCCATGCTCCATTTGGAGCTAAGTGTACACCAATGAAACCCCGCCAGCGGTCCGTTGGACCCTCGACGGTCCGTTGGTGAACGTCTCGTCGGTGAGACCTGCCAATGCCTGTTAAGTGGCTGCCAATTTGGGGTGTTTTATGTAAATACACCCCAAGTCTTTTAAGAACCTAGGTGTATAATTTTGGTGTTTTTAGGTTACATTAAATTAGTTTTAAACCCTAGACCCAGACAAGACCCCCTCATTTCTAAATTCAAACTCTCTCTCTCTAAAGAAAAACTCTCTCAAGCCTCCATTGGAAGCTAGAGGTCAAGGAAGGATAGGAGGGTTGGTTGGACGTGTCACTTCATCAAAAACTCTTGGTTTTTGGCTTTGTTAGTGAGTTGTGGTATCCGTTCTTGAATATCTTTTCATTCAAAAAGCCAACTTCCAAAATGGCTTTCAAAAGGGTTTCTAAATTCAAACTTCTTCTAACTTTGATTTCTAGTATGGGTCCTATTGTATTTAAGTTCTAATGGTTTAAATGTATTTATCTTGGTTTGAACTGATGATTTTGGTGTTAAAACTCCATGAAACTCTTGTTTATGCATACTTAAACTTTTTTCTTGAAAATGGGTTATGTGAGCATGATTTGAGTAGGGTATGAACTTGGGTCTTCTTGTAATTGTCATGTGGGTGTAGCTACTGCCCTAAGGGACTTAATATGGTGAAATATTGATAAATTGCTTATGGGTAATGATGGTTTGATTTGTTGATGAGTTTCTCTCATTGTATAGTTCTTATTATGAATTGCTATTTGAGTGGTATGGTCCACTTTATGGTGGCGGTGCTAATTGATGAAGTTGATGTTATTTAGTATGTTTTGAGTACGTAATCTTTAAGGTCTAATATATGAATATATATCAGAAATGGGTCTTCTATTGTGTTTGATGTAGCTTGAATGGCATGTTTGACCAAGTTTATGTCTAAATGAAGTGTATGATTATGAGAAGCATGTAGAGTGTGTAACTAGATGAATCAATGTTAAGTGAATGTGTAGAACTTGATGAGAATGAAATGATGCTTATATGCAAGGTGTGCACATGTACACACACATACTTTAAAGAATGTATTATGCCAAGTTGAGTAAAAAGGGTAATCTTGAGGTGGACACACTTCGTGAGTTGAGATGTAGTGTCTAGTAGCAATCTCTCCATTCCTAGTGAGCTTTCTAAGATAGACTATTATGTTGATAAATCCGTGGGGAGTTATGCCTAGCACCGAGAGGATATGAAGGAGAGGTTGATTGCACTACGTGAATTGAGATGTTGTAATCCAAAGTACCTCTTGAGATGAGTAATCCTCGTTAGTAGAGAGTGACTTGCTTAGTAACAATCTCCTTATCCCTTAACTATGTGCCCGCATAGGTGTAGCTATTGGAAAAGCCATGTAAACGCTAAGAAGCATGACCTTACACTAGGCAAGTAAGGATCCCTCATACGATAGGGGTTAATATCGGGATTCCATGTCGAGCTCTCATGGTCTTTGTCGGTTAAGCTAACTCCCACAAAATAATTGATTTGAAACTAATTAACGTGTATATTGTTGATATTGTGTATGTATGTCGTGAAGTGCTCAATCCACATTAGTTACCCATTAGGATCACTAAGTGGGAGTGGGAGTATGGGATGCTACTCTCACCTTGCACTTGGTGTGACCTATACCTACTCTGGGAGAAGAGTACCTTCATGAAATCTGAGTGAATGAGTACTATGGTGTAGTGTTATGGATGATTATTGTGGAGTACTCTCACATTGCACTTGGTGTGACCTATATTTTCCATGAGTGTTTTGCATATGTTAGCCAAGGGCGTGGATTTGATTTCCAATAAAGTAAGCCTAACATTTGGTAGTTTTAAGGATCGCTTTGGTGTGCTTTGAAGGGAGGGTAATGAATATCCCTTCTTAGGTCACCATAGGGAGTCTTAGAATAACCTTGGGTAAGGGAAACTTCGAGGGAAAAAGAGTTCATATGACTTGGACCGTGCCTTTTCACTGTAAGGTCTTCATTGTAAGAATTCAAAATGTTCACTGTAATGCTTTATTCAATTTTACCGTAAGTTTAGTAAATTCATTGTAATGTTCCTCCTTGTTTACTCTAAGTTTTAGTAAAGTTGCCGTAAAGTGTTGATTGTCGATTCTTATGCTGGTTTGTTTCTAAATTCATGAATATTATACTTAAATTGCATGAAAAGCTATTTTACTAAAATGTTCCTTTTTGTATGTTTTTGTATATGCCATACTAAGTACATTGTTGTACTAACTCCATACTTTTATATACCTTATGAGTATAGGTTGGAAGCCTTTTGGAGGATCGGAGTTGAAGCTTGGGAATTCTATCTCTCAAGAATTGGGTATATCCTCATTTATTCGAGGACATAGTTTTATGTTTCTTAGTTTCTTTATTAAGACTTAAAAATGTATTTAATTTATTGTAAAGGGCCGTTTCCCTAAGATTCTAAGTTGTGTCTTTAAGTTGGCTTTTGACGATAAGATTTCCTAGTATTTATGAAAAGACTTCTTTTATTATTATTAATGTGAAAATTTTTAATTCCGCACTACTTTTCATGCTTTATGTTATGAATGCCAGTTAGAGGGATTGTACGAGACCCAAAAGGGTCAAGTATGCCCGGTCATGATTTAAAGGTTTTCCCCAACTTCTAGGGGGTGCTTTCGGGTCGTCACAGACTTGGTATCAGAGCATAAGGTTTTGGGAAATACTTTAAGGTCTAAAAGTCTCACAAGCCACATGTAGTAGTATCTTGGTCATTGGTGTGAGTCTCGACACATCCATGGACAAGAGGCTATAGGATGCTAAAAGTTTAACTTTCTTCTATATTCTAGTGTCGTGCCTTAGAGTTGAGTATATAAGGTGTCTTTTCTCAACCTCTTCTTTTTGTGTTTTTAGGACATGAATACGAGAAGATCGACCGCTAAAAGGGAGGAGGGAGGTGTACCAAATGAGAGAGTCCTTCCCCATGTTGACCAAGTTCCTGTTGTTGCCTTAGGGGAGGAAAATGAGGAGGTTCTTCTTCAAGAACCTCAAGTGCCTCCGAAACCTCAAGGACCTCAAGTGCCTACTATGCCTCAAGTTCCTTTTGTTGAGGGTGATATGACTAATGCGGTGTTGAGGGCTGCCCTAATGAACTTGACCCAACTCATGACGGCTCAAGCTCAAGTCGTCAACAATCACTTTTGGGCCAAGCTAACCAAGGAGATAGGCCCCAACCAAATGCTAGTACTCCCGCTTCTAGCATTCGAGATTTCATGAGAATGAACCCTCCTACCTTTCATGGCACTAAGGTGGATGAAGATCCACAAGTCTTCATAGATGAGGTTTTCAAGGTGGTAGATGCTATGGGTGTGACCCCTAGGGAAAAAGCGGAATTGGCCGCTTACAAACTTATGGATGTTGCTCAAGTGTGGTATGAGCAATGGAGGGGTGAGAGACCCTTAGAAAGAGGTCCGGTTGATTGGGAGAAATTCAAAGAGGCTTTCCTAGATAGATTCTTTCCTTTAGAGTGGAGGGAGAAGAAGATGGTTGAATTCATGAACCTTCGTCAAGGGGGATTGAGTGTGCAAGAGTACTCCCTCAAATTCACCCAACTCTCTAAGTATGCCCCAACCATGGTAGCCAACCCTATGGCTATGATGAACAAGTTTGTGATGGGCGTGTCTACAATCTAGACCAAACCATATCAATTCATCCTAATCAAGTTACAATACATTATAATCTACTTATTATAACCTAAAGAAGACATAAGCAATTCAATTCATAACATAAAATTTTTAACTGAATGAAACCCACATGAAACTCAACTTTTGCAAATTCGTTTGACGGAGCCCTTTGAGGAAAGAAGTCTCAAAGGTGAATTAGATCCCATACCTTAAGATTGGATGACCCTTTGATGGTGAATTCGTCCTCAATCATCCCCCAATTCACCACCCAAGCTAAACTTCAATGGTGTCTTCCAAAAGATAGAGAAAGTAGAGAGAAGGAAGAGAGTTTATTTTGAGTGTTGTGTTTAGGCTAAAGAGGGTTGGGGTATTTATATGAGGGGTTAAATTACTTAATTAGACTTCCTAATCCCCCAACTAACCACAAAAATTCATTAATTAATTAAATGAGGTCGTTTTAAAAATCTTGGCAGTAAGTTGGGCCCTCACAGACGAGACCTCGACCATGGTCCGTGTGTGAGTTGACGCCCCGTCGTTCCCCCTCCATCGTCTAGAATAGTGGATATGTAAGCAAGGGATTCTTGAAACTTTCTAAGTGTGGTACGATGGTGGCCTTGATGCCCCATCGAGCCACTCGTGCCCTGTCAACACTTCCGTGGATGCACACTGCCAGGCAGTGTTGCATCCAAACTACAAGGGTCCTCCTCAAGGGCCCTTGGTTGGTCCTTGGGGAATCGTACCCGGACGTTTCAACCATGAAACATACCTAACATGTGTTACACCTATTTTTACCAACTTTCATTCGATTCCTGACTCTTAAAACTAGTCAAATGGCTAAGACACACTAGCCCTCTTGTGGACCAACTTTCCGAACGTCATGGACGTTCTTGAATACTTTTGTTCGTAAACACCTTAACTACTCTATATACACCTAAGTTGACTAAGAACGGTGCTTATACCTCATGGAATCTAGTTTATGTTTTACAACATTCATTGGGATTTCGAAATGTTACATGGATGTGGGAGATACAATTTTGAATCTCAATCACTTGTGTGCCTTACCATGATATGACTATGATATGTTGATTTTACAAATGAAGGGTTGTTATGAAAGGAAATTCTCATGCAGTACCTAATGAGTTAATAATTATTAATATACAAAAGGTTAGTCTCCTATGGCCTAGAAAACTATTAAACTCATGATCTTGAATTACCCGTTGTAGTGTTCTCTTTGAAAATATGGAGGCGTTATCTATATGGGTACATGTGGACATATTTACCAACCACAACAATCTTGAATATGTGTTTACTCAAAAGGAGTTGAATCTCCGACAAAGGAGGTTGTTGGAAGTTTTCAAGGACTATGACATGAGTGTCCTTTAACACCCTGACAAGGCAAATTTTGTTGTAAATGCCTTGAGTAGAATGACCATAGGCAGTGTAGCACATGTTTGATCATAAGAAAGAGTTAGTAAAAGAAGTGCATAGATTGGATCGGTTGGGTGTTCAGTATGAAGATTCTCCAAATGGTGATTCTATGGTACATAACAATTCCAAATCATATTTAGTGGTTGAGGTGAAGTCTAAGAAACATCTTGAACTTCTATTGATGAAGTTTAAGGAATCAGTTCTTAGTAATCTCAATGAGTCATTCTCTCAAGAGGGGATGGTGTACTTAGGTACCAGGGTAGATTATGTGTGCCGGATATTGATGACTTGAGAAGAAAAACTTTGGAAGAATCTCATGGTTCTCGATATTCTATTCATCTGGGTGCCATCAAATTGTATCGTGATCTTCAAGAGGTCTTTTTGTGGGATGGTTTGAAAAGGGACATAGCGGAGTTTGTGACTACATGTCCTAATTGTCAACAAGTTAAGGTCGAACATCAAAGGACGGGAGGTTTGACTCAAGTAATGGATGTCCTTACATGGAAGTGGGAAGATATAAACATGGACTTCGTAGTGGGCTTGCCTCGAACACGTAGGCCAAATTATTCCATATGGGTTATTGTGGATAGATTGATTGTAAGACCCCCAAAATGAGTTAGGGCATCGAGAGCCTAACATGTTGATCATAAGGTATAAGGTACTAAAATGGTTTATAATATGGTATTGAGGCAGTGTATAATGTTTTAGGTGATTTGGAAGTCAAATGTAAAGGGACGGCCAAGACGTTTGACGAATAGTCACCTATGTGCCTCATGTGTCTATGCATGCTTATATTTGTATTTCATGAGCTTATGAAGTCTTAAAATGAGTTATAATGATTTTTATAGGCAGTATATGGAGTTTCATGAATTTTGGAGGTCAAACGTCCAAGAACATCTAAGACGTTCGAAAGATAGTCCTTGAGACATGCATGTGTGTGTCTTGATGGGGCCTAGCTTGTTTGGACGTGTTGCGTGTAATTGTTTTGGGTGAAACTGATGTGGAAGTTACTTGACTCTTTAATGTTCATATTTACATTGGAAACGCCCGGGTACGATTTCCCAAGGGCCCCGCAAAAGGGCCCACAAGAAGGACCCAAAGGCTGTTGAGACACTGCCTTGGCAGTGTCAATCGACTGAACCAAACGATGCCCCGTTTGTTGACAAACGGCCCGTTGGTTGTGAATTCGTCGAAGGTCACTTCTCCTGGATAAGTCTCGGCGAAATAACAACCCAAGACCCCATCGACTGAAGCTAGAGACGGCCCGTCGATGGACCTATTGGGCGTCGATGGTGGCCGTCGATGGTGGCCTGCAACCGCTGCCTAGCGACTGTTTCGTTGAAGGGGTGAATGGGAAATTCACCCCCGTGCTAACCTGAGACTACATGTTTTATTTGGTGATTTTTGGGTGTATTTAAGTAATCAAAAATGTGATCAACCCATTCCCAAACCAATTCACACAAAATAGACTTCCCTTCCAAAACCAATTCTCTCTAGAACCTCCATTGATGGTGAAACTCAAGAACAACTTGGAGCTTGGATTTCCATGGATTCTTCATTATGTTTTAGAGTTTTTCATCTAGATAAAGGTATGGTGATCCTTCATCTTTAAGTGACCTTTCACTTGGAGAGTTAATCTCAAAGTTCTCAAAGAAAAAATATGATCAAATCTCTTCTTCTACAATCTTGCCATGGGTTCTTTTAATGGCTTAATCATGATGAATTGATGATAATTAATTGGTTTTAACGTGAATTTTAATCAAATAGCATTGTGAACCCATGTCCCTTCCCAAACTCGATTTAGCCCTTGCATGGGCATTGTGATCGTGGCTTGTTATTGGTTAAATTGTGATTCTCTTATGTTGAATTGGTTATGTATACTATTGTTTACGTGTATTCATGAAGAATTGATGATGAAGGATCCATGTGGATCAATTTATAAAGATTAGAACATGCCTAGTATAGATCTCTATGAGATCTCTGTAACATTGATCTTTAAAGGTATAAAAGTAGAATTTGATTATGTTAAGATGCTTGTAGATAATTCCCTAGGTTAATACCATGGTTGAATTGTGGATATAACTCTTGCATGATCAAAGTAAAGAAGGCTTGATATGAATTGATCTAGGTTCTTCTAGTCTATCAAGTAGTAACTTGTGATCTTGATGTTAGGTAAGGTTTCATGTGACTCGATTATAGTGAATTGTCTTAGATACGGCCTATATGTGTAATGTGATGATATTTAAGTATAATTGATCCACTATGAATCGATAACAATGGAATTGGTAAAGATTGATTTAAGTCCTTCTATCCTATAAACATTGATAGAGTAATGTATATGTTGTGATCTATATTTTAGGGTGGATAAAGCATGATTTAGCTATTATTTTATATCTCTTTAGTTACTCCCTTAAATGTATATTATTGATACAAGGTGATTGATGAATAAGACTAGGGAAATTAGTTGATGATTTATAACTCTCTACTTTCTAGTATATAGGTGATATATTGTAATAGATTGTAGTATGATCTTGTAGCGCCTTGTACATGGTTTCTTTCATGATTAAATGTATATTTAGCTACTGCCTTATAATGTATTGATAATTAAAAAGGTGTATTGATCAATGATAATCAAAGGTTGATGATTTGGTAATAATGACTCTTTCCCACTACTTTTCTATATTATCGTAGTTGATGAAGCCTTGTATGGCATTGTGTGGTATGGTCCACTTATGGTGGTGGTGTTTACTTCTTGTCACTCTGTGTATATGTTGATTATGTCCGTGAAGGAAAATTGATGAATAAATGAGTGTGTGGTTATGATGATCACATTATGTGAAGCTTATGCCTACTTGCCTATTCTAGTTGTGATCTAGGTTGTATGGCTATTGTATAAGCATGTGTATATATATGTTAGGGTAAAATGTAGGTGCTTCCATTGATGAGTTAAAATTGTTAATAACCCCTTACCTATGTACCCCTATGTGAATGTATGAATAGAAAAAGTTAGGAGTCTTAATTGTAATATGAAGTTAACTGGTCTCCTATAATATTGTGTGTTGTGTGGTCTATGCTCGAATGTGTATTGTTGTCCTAAGAGGGTGTCTGCCTCAATGTTTTGTTGATAGACATTATGTGATCATGTTGACCAACTCACACACCCTCACTCTACATGCACGCTTACAAGTAGTATAGGTCATGGTGTCTAAATGAAAGGTAGTTCTCATATTCACTAATGTCTACTATTAAGCATGCTAAGCTTGAGTCCATGAAAGTGTGTTTATGAACATGTCTTGTATGGTATAATGTGAAGTATGTGGTATGATGAAGTATGATTATACCTAATGTCTAATTGTGTGTATGGCTCATATAGTTACACTTGTACACTTATGCATGAATGAAATGATGTATAAACATGTGTGGCATTTATGTGTTATGTGAAAGGTTTGCTCACAATAAGTATACACACACATGCATGAAGATCTCGTCAAGAGATGGGCCTTGAAAGGTGTATTCATGTGTACCCTAAACTAGATTGTGCTTTACATATGCTATGTCCTTGTGAAGGGATTTCTCACATGATTTAGGTTGATGAGCTCTCATCTATGACCTATGAGCTAATCATATGGGGGGATGACTCCCTAAGCCTACAATTTATGAAGTAAAGATAATAAAGGCTTTTAATAAAAGGGAACTTAGCTTAGCACCGAGTGAACTTGTATATGAGTGTGTGTCTCTTCCCAATGTGGGAAGAAAGTTCTACCATAAATCTCATAAGGTGGAAAGCCTCATAGACCAAGGGCATAGAGGGATGTTTCCATGATGGCCTCCAAGTTCCATAAACTATGCTTTACACATAGGATCTAGAAATGTGATATCAACTAAAATGGTAGCATGTGTTAATGTTCTACCTTTGCTAGGTAAGAACACATTCCATTGGTGTAAGGCTCTACAACACCAAATTCCATGTATCACCCATGGTTTTAGTGTCGGTTAAGGCTATAGTTTCCCTAAAGTGAAATGGACAATTGAAATAAAGTAAGGACCATAACTAGGATGACCTAAGGGTAGTTGCTTAGTGTAGGTGTGGGTATGAGATTTCACCTATGCATTGCACAAGTGGCTCTTGAGGGAAGTTCTAGGAAGGTGTTCTAATGCATGTGTCTAAGTATATGTTCCTTATGGATGACTTTGTAGCATTTATCTACTTGTTGTGATGAAATGCATGGTATGAGTCATATGAAGTAGTCTTGATGTACATGCTTAATATGGGTCTTGATGACTAGATGATGAGGTCTTGCTTGACATGAATGAAGTTGTCTTCATTTACTATGTTGATGTATGAATTGAATGTTAAGGCTTGTGATCCTATGATAGGTTTACTAAGTATGTGTGAGGTTATGGGGTTTCACATGTACATTGCACTAGTAGATTTAGATTGAGATTACAAGTAAGGTCTAATAAGGTTGTATTTGAAGTAAAGTAATTATATGTGCAAATTGATGTAACTTACTATAAAGCCAATAGAGTCTTGACTTAAATGTGTCTATGATGTAATATGCTTCTATGATGGTATGTGTTGGATTATGTAGGTTGTATGTATGTTTTAATTGAGTCCCTAAGGTGATGCATTGCAACAAGTATCACTAGAGGGTTACTTGGGAGGGTAAGGAGTCAAAAGAAAAAACAATCACTGTAAAGCAAAATAGTTCACTGTAAAGTTACCCTAAAAGTTGCTTAAAATTTATATGTAATTTTATATGATGTTTGGCTTTTGAATATGTCTATATGAAGCATGTGAATGATATAAATTCTATTGTATAAAGTTTTTATGAAGATTTACTGAAAAAGACATGAACTATGATTTCAAGAAAATGTCGCTTTTAATTACATGTTTTTGGCATGGTTGTCATACTTAGAGCATTCTTGTACTAACACCATATAACGCCCCAAAATGAACTAAGGTGAACTAGAGCCTCATGATTGTTTATTGAGTTGATTTTTAAGTTAAACGGAGTTAGCTTAGTGTCCTTAGGCAGTGTGCAAAGTTTCGTGAAGTTTGGAGGTCAAACGACCAAGAACGTCCAAGGCATTCGAAAGATATGCCTTGAGTCGACCTTGTACGTCTAGACGAGTTTCGTCGAGTTTTATGTGTTCGTTTTGGATGAAATTCATGTGATAGGTGTTAAACTAATATATGATCATATTTGTGTTGGAAACGTCCGGGAAATTATCCCCAAGGACTATCGAAGGGTCCTTGAGGAAGGACCCAAAACCTGGTAAGCTGGCTGTCCCAGGCAGCCTTGGCGACGGAGCAGTCGACGTCCAGTCATGGCTGTGACGCCCCGTCACAAGGTTCCGTCGTGGGGGAATTTTTCAAGGGTGTAGAGGGGACCCTTGGAAAGCCACTAAAGATTGCAACGTATGGTCAGGACTGGCCTTTGCACCCGTGAAGCCCCGTCACAAGCAGGTCGTCGCAAGCCTTGTCCCTGTGCGCAAATTTTTCTTCAAAGTCAGGGGTGAATTTGTAAATTCACCCCACGTCTAAATAAGAGTTTGGACGGTTTGTTAAGGGATTTTTAGGTTATATTAAATGAGTTTTAAACCCTAGACCTAGACAAGACCCCCCTCACTTCTAAATTCAAACTCTCTCTCTAAAAAGAAAACCCTGTCAAGACTCCATTGGAAGCTAGAAGTCAAGGAAGGATAGAAGGGCTGGTTGGACGTGTCTCTTCATAAAAAACTCTTGGATTTGGCTTGCTTAGTGAGGTATGGTATCCATTCTTGAATATCTTTTCATTCAAGAAGCCAATTTCCAAAAGGGTTTTCAAAAGGGTTTCTAAAGTCAATCTTCTTCTAACTTTGATTTCTAGTATGGGTCTTCTTGTATTTAAGTTCTAATGGTTTAAATGTATTTATCTTGGTTTGAATTGATGATTTTGATGTTAAAAAATCCATGAAACTCTTGTATATGCATACTTCAACTTTTGGCTTGAAAATGAGTTATGTGAGCAAGATTTGAGTAGGGTATGAACTTGTGTCTTCTTGTAATTCTCATGTTGGTGTAGCTACTGCCCTAAGGGACTTATTATGGGGAAATATTGATAAATTTATTATGGGTGATGATGGTTTGATTTGTTAATGAGTTGCTCTCATTGTATATTTGTTATTATAAATTGATATTTGAGTGGTATGGTCCACTTTATGGGTGGCGGTGATAATTGATGAACTTGATGTTACTTAGTATGTTTTGAGTATGTGATCTTGAAGGTCTAATATGTGAAATGAAGATATATGGTAAATGGGTCTTGTATTGTGTTTGATGTAGCTTGAAGTGCATGTTTGACCTAGTTTATGTCTAAATGAAGTGTATGATTATGAGAAGCATGTAGAGTGTGTAACTTGATGAATTAAGGTTAAAGTATGTGTAGAACTTGATGATAATGAAGCGATGCTTATATGCAAGGTGTGCACATGTACACACACACACTCTTTTAAGATTTGTATTATGCCAAGTTGAGCAAAAAGGGGAATCTTGAGGTGGACACACTTCGTGAGTTGAGATGTAGTGTCTAGTAGCAACCTCTCCATTCCTAGTGAGCTTTCTAAGATAGACTATTATGTTGAGAAATCCGTGTGGAGTTATGCCTAGCACCGATAGGATATGAAGGGGAGGTGGGTTGCACTTCGTGAGTTGAGATGTTATAATCCAAAGTACCTCTTGAGATGAGTACTCCTCGTTAGTAGAGAGTGAGTTACTTAGTAACAATCTCCTTATCCCTTAACTATGTGCCCCCATAGGTGTAGCTATTGGAAAATCCATGTAAAAGCTAAAGAAGCATGACCTTACACTAGGCAAGTAAGGATCCGTCATTCGATAGGGGTTAATATATGGATTCCATGTCTAGCTCTCATGGTCTTTGTCAGTTAAGCTAACTCCCACAAAAGAATTATTTTGAAACTAGTTAACTTGTCTATTGTTGATATTGTGTATGTATGTCGTGAAGTGCTCAATCCACTTTAGTTACCATTAGGAGCACTAAGTGGGAGTGGTAGTATGGGATGCTACTCTCACATTGCACTTGGTGTGACCTATACCTACTATGGGAGAAGAGTATCTTCATGAAATCCGTGTGAATGAGTACTATGGTGTAGTGTTATGGATGATTATTGTGGAGTACTTGAGTAAATGGAATACATTAGGAGCACTAAGTGAGAGTGTTAGTATGGGATGCTACTCTCACATTGCACTTGGTGTGACCTATATTTTCCATGAGTGTTTTGCATATGTTAGCCAAGGGCGTGGATTTGATTTCCAACAAAGTAAGACTAAGATTTGGTAGTTTTAAAGGTCGCTTTGGTGTGCTTTGAAGGGTGGTGTAATGAAAATCCCTTCGTAGCTCACCTTAGGGAGTCTTAGGATAACCTTGGGTTAGGGCAACTTCAAAGGAAAAGAGTTCATATGACTTGGACCGTGCCATTCACTGTAAGGTATCCATTGTAAGAATCCAATACATTTACTGTGATGCTTTATTCAATTTTTCATTGTAAGTTTAGTAAGTTCATTGAAATATTCCTTTTGATTACTCTAAGATTTGGTAAAGTTGCCATAAAGTGTTCATTGTCGATTCTTATGTTGGTTTGTTTCTAGATTCTTGAATATTGCTTTAATTGCATGAAAAGCTATTCTTACTAAAATGTCCCTTTTTATGTTTATTTGCATATACCATACTTAGTACATTGTTGTACTAACCCCATACTTTTATATACCTTATGAGTATAGGTTGGAAGCCTTTTTGGAGGATCGGAGTTGAAGCTTGGGAATTCTATCTCTCAAGAATTGGGTATATCCTCATTTATTCGAGGACATAGTTTTATGTTTCTTAGTTTCTTTATTAAGACTTAAAAATGTATTTACTTTTATTGTAAAGGGGCCGTGTCCCTAAGATTCTAAGTTGTGTCTTTAAGTTGGCTTGTGACGATAAGATTTCCTAGTATTTATGAAAAGACTTCTTTTATTATTATTATCGTGAAAAGTTTTAATTCCGCACTACTTTTCATGCTTTATGTATGAATTCTAGTTAGAGGGCTTGTACGAGACCCCAAAAGGGTCAAGTACGCCCGGTCATGATTCGAAGGTTTTCCCTAACTTTTAGGGGGTGCGTTCGGGTCGTGACAGACTTGGTATCAGAGCATAAGGTTTTGGGAAATAGTGTAAGGTCTGAAAGTCTCACAAGCCACATCTAGTAGTATCTTGGTCATTGGTGTGAGTCGCGACACATCCATGGACAAGAGGCCATAGGGTGCTAGAAGTTTCACTTTCTTCTCTATTCTAGTATTGTGCCTTAGAGTTGAGTATATAAGGTGTCTATTCTCAACCTCTTCTTTTTGTGTTTTTAGGACATGAATACGAGGAGATCGACCGCTAGAAGGGAGGAGGGAGGTGTACCAAATGAGAGAGTCCTTCCCCGTGTTGACCAAGTTCCTATTGTTGGCTTAGGGCAGGAAACTGAGGAGGTTCCTCTTCAAGAACCTCAAGTGCCTCCGGAACCTCAAGGACCTCAAGTGCCTCCTATGCCTCAAGCACCTTTTGTTGAGGGTGATATGACTAATGCGGAGTTGAGGGCTGCCCTAATGAACTTGACCCAACTCATGACAGCTCAAGCTCAAGTTGTCAACAATCACTTTGTGGGCCAAGATAACCTAGGAGATAGGACCCAACCAAATGCTAGTACTCCCGCTTCTAGGATTCGGGATTTCATGAGGATGAACCCTCCTACTTTTCATGGCACTAAGGTGGATGAAGATCCACAAGACTTCATATATGAGGTTTTCAAGGTGGTAGATGCTATGGGAGTGACCCCTAGGGAGAAAGCGGAATTGGCCGCTTACCAACTTAAGGATGTTGCTCAAGTGTGGTATGAGCAATGGAGGGGTGAGAGACCCTTAGAAAGAGGACCGGTTGATTGGGAGGAATTCAAAGAGGCTTTCCTAGATAGATTCTTTCCTTTAGAGTGGAGGGAGAAGAAGATTGTTGAATTCATGAAGCTCCGTCAAGGGGGAATGAGTGTGCAAGAGTACTCTCTCAAATTCACCCAACTCTCTAAGTATGCCCCAACCATGGTGGCCAACCCTAGGGCTAGGATGAACAAGTTTGTGATGGGCGTGTCTAGCTTGGTGGAAAAAGAGTGTCGTACGGCTATGCTTCTTAATGACATGGATATCTCTAGGCTCATGGTTTATGCACAACAAATTGAGGAGTCCAAAATTAGGGAGATAAGGCAAGAGGGTAAGGACCTAGGTCGGATGATTCTAGTCACCAAAGGCCTAAGAAGAAGTTTTATCCCCAAGATTCTTCTATGGGAAACAAGGATAGGGCTCCAAATCAACTTTCTCAAGGTGGTGGTCATTCCTATGAAAGGGCTACGTGCCCTACTTGTGGCAAGCAACATGGGGGTAAGTGTCTTGCCGGATCGGATGGTTGTTTTGCATGTGGTAATAAAGGCCACAAGATGAGGGACTGCCCAAACCTTAAATCAAGGGGGAGAGATGTCAATCAAGCTTCCCTAGATCCTAATGCTCCCAAGAAGAACCCTTCCTATGGGATGGGTGGTTTTGGTAAGTCTCAACTCTTTGTTATTGTTGCTTTTGTGTTACGAGATGAGTTTATATGGTTTTATAGTTCATATGATCATGTCATCTTGATGAATTGCTTGAAAAATGATTTATTTTTTAATTTTGGTAACTTGGCAGTGAACTTCACTGTAAAATTTTGGTATTTTGAAGAAAATTGTTTTGTCTTGAATTTTAGTTTCAATGTGTGTAAAGGTATTGGTTATGAGCATGTTGAATGTTGGAGAAGGTAGTTCCTCCATATAAGAAGTTTAAGGTTGAGTTTTGACTTTGTGAAGTTTGGCAAAAGTTGTCTATGTTGATAAGTGTTGAAAGTGTGAAATGATGTTCCTTACTAATTCTTTCTTTGATTGTTGATATTTTGATCATGATCTAAGTGTATTATATGATGCTAAGTGAGTCCTTGTTGTTCCTAAAATTGAAGTGTCATTCGAGGACGAATGTTATTCCAAGTAGGGGAGAATATAACGCCCCAAAATGAACTAAGGTGAACTAGAGCCTCATGATTCTTTCTTGAGTTGATTTTTAAGTTAAATGGAGTTAGTTTAGTGTCCTTAGTCAGTGTGCAAAGTTTCGTGAAGTTTGGAGGTCAAATGACCAAGAACGTCGAAGGCATTCGAAAGATATGCCTTGAGTCGACCTTGTACGTCTAGACGAGTTTCGTCAAGTTTTATGTGTTCGTTTTGGATGAAATTCATGTGAGAGGTGTTAAACTTATAGATGATCATATTTGTGTTAGAAACGTCCGGGAAATTATCCCCGAGGACCAACGAAGAGTCCTTGAGGAAGGACCCAAAACCTGGTAAGCAGACTGTCCCAGGCAGCCTTGGCGACGGAGCATTCGACGGCCAGTCATGGCTGTGATGCCCCGTCACAAGGTTCCGTCATGGGGGACTTGTTCAAGGGTTTATAGGGGACCCTTGCCAAACCACTGAAGCTTGCAACGTATGGTCAGGACGGGCCGTTGCACCCGTGACGCCACATCACAAGCAGGTCATCGCAAGCCTTGTCCCTGTGCGCAGATTTTTCTGCCAAGTCAGGGGTGAATTTGTAAATTCTCCCCACGTCTAAATAAGAGTTTGGACGGTTTGTTAAGGGATATGTAGGTTATATTAACTGAGTTTTAAACCCTAGACCTAGACAAGACCCCCCTCACTTCTAAATTCAAACTCTCTCTCTAAAAAGAAAACCCTCTCAAGACTCCATTGGAAGCTAGAAGTCAAGGAAGGATAGGAGGGATGGTTGGACGTGTCTATTCATCAAAAACTCTTGGATTTGTCTTTCTTAGTGAGGTATGGTATCCATTATGGAATATCTTTTCATTCAAGAAGCCAATTTCCAAAATTGTTTTCAAAAGGGTTTCTAAACTCAATCTTCTTCTAACTTTGATTTCTAGTATGGGTCTTCTTGTATTTAAGTTCTAATGGTTTAAATGTAATTATCTTGGTTTTAATTGATGATTTTGATGTTAAAAACTCCATGAAACTCTTGTATATGCATACTTCAACTTTTGGCTTGAAAATGGGTTATGTGAGCATGATTTGAGTAGGGTATGAACTTGGGTCTTCTTGTAATTGTCATGTTGGTGTAGCTACTGCCCTAAGGTCCTTAATATGGGGAAATATTGATATATTTCTTATGGGTGATCATGGTTTGATTTGTTGATGAGTTGCTCTCATTGTATATTTCTTATTATAAATTGCTATTTGAGTGGTATGGTCCACCTTATGGGTGGCGGTGCTAATTGATGAACTTGATGTTACTTAGTATGTTTTGAGTATGTGATCTTTAAGGTCTAATATGTGAAATGAAGATATATGGCAAATGGGTCTTGTATTGTGTTTGATGTAGCTTGAAGTGCATGTTTGACCTAGTTTATGTTTAAATGAAGTGTATGATTATGAGAAGCATGTAGAGTGTGTAACTTGATGAATTAAGGTTAAAGTATGTGTAGAACTTGATGATAATGAAGCGATGCTTATATGAAGGTGTGCACATGTACACACACACACTCTTTTAAGATTTGTATTATGCCAAGTTGAGCAAAAAGGGGAATCTTGAGGTGGACACACTTCGTGAGTTGAGATGTAGTGTCTAGTAGCAACCTCTCCATTCCTAGTGAGCTTTCTAAGATAGACTATTATGTTGAGAAATCCGTGTGGAGTTATTCCTAGCACCGATAGGATATGAAGGGGAGGTGGGTTGCACTTCGTGAGTTGAGATGTTGTAATCCAAAGTACCTCTTGAGATGAGTACTCCTCGTTAGTAGAGAGTGAGTTACTTAGTAACAATCTCCTTATCCCTTAACTATGTGCCCGCATAGGTGTAGCTATTGGAAAATCCATGTAAAAGCTAAAGAAGCATGACCTTACACTAGGCAAGTAAGGATCCGTCATCCGATAGGGGTTAATATAGGGATTCCATGTCTAGCTCTCATGGTCTTTGTCAATTAAGCTAACTCCCACAAAAGAATTATTTTTGAAACTAGTTAACTTGTCTATAGTTGATATTGTGTATGTATGTCGTGAAGTGCTCAATCCACTTTAGTTACCATTAGGAGCACTAAGTGGGAGTTGTAGTATGGGATGCTACTCTCACAATGCACTTGGTGTGACCTATACCTACTATGGGAGAAGAGTATCTTCATGAAATCCGTGTGAATGAGTACTATGGTTTAGTGTTATGGATGATTATTGTGGAGTACTTGAGTAAATGGAATACATTAGGAGCACTAAGTGACAGTGGTAGTATGGGATGCTACTCTCACATTGCACTTGGTGTGACCTATATTTTCCATGAGTGTTTTGCATATGTTAGCCAAGGGCGTGGATTTGATTTCCAACGAAGTAAGCCTAAGATTTGGTAGTTTTAAGGGTCGCTTTGGTGTGCTTTGAAGGGAGGTGTAATGAAAATCCCTTTGTAGCTCACCTTAGGGAGTCTTAGGATAACCTTGGGTTAGGGCAACTTCAAAGGAAAAGAGTTCATATGACTTGGACCGTGCCATTCACTGTAAGGTCTCCATTGTAAGAATCCAATACATTCGCTGTGATGCTTTATTCAATTTTTCATTGTAAGTTTATTAAGTTCATTGAAATGTTCCTTTTGATTACTCTAAGATTTGATAAAGTTGCCATAAAGTGTTCATTGTCGATTCTTATGTTGGTTTGTTTCTAGATTCTTGAATATTGCTTTAATTGCATGAAAAGCTATTCTTACTAAAATGTCCCTTTTTGTATGTTTATTTGCATATACCATACTTAGTACATTGTTGTACTAACCCCATACTTTTATATACCTTATGAGTATAGGTTGGAAGCCTTTTTGGAGGATCGGAGTTGAAGCTTGGGAATTCTATCTCTCAAGAATTGGGTATGTCCTCATTTATCCGAGGACATAGTTTTATGTTTCTTAGTTTCTTTATTAAGACTTAAAAATGTATTTACTTTTATTGTAAAGGGGCCGTGTCCCTAAGATTCTAAGTTGTGTCTTTAAGTTGGCTTGTGACGATAAGATTTCCTAGTATTTATGAAAAGACTTCTTTTATTATTATTATCGTGAAAAGTTTTAATTCCGCACTACTTTTCATGCTTTATGTTATGAATGCTAGTTAGAGGGCTTGTACGAAACCCCAAAGGGGTCAAGTACGCCCGGTCATGATTCGAAGGTTTTCCCTAACTTTTAGTGGGTGCTTTCGGGTCGTGACACACCGTTATACTATACTTTTTACACAAAGTGTAGGTTATGAATGCTTAAAGGATGTCGCTATAATTGAGGAGCTTGATATGTGATTCCCCAGCTCAAGGAAAGGAATCCTTAAGTCCAAGGATGTCCTAATGATTAGTTTACTGTAAAGTGTATAAAGTAATACTTATGTCTTATGTTTTAAGGGTTGTGTCCCTAATGTACTCTAATGCTGTTGAGTCTAAGATGGCAAAGAGACTTAAGGTTTAACTATGTATTATGACTTATATTTTATATATATATGAAGTGATGTTTCTAGCATATGATGTGCTATGAAAAGTTTTAGATTTTCCGCTAAATTTACTATGACAATGTGATGAATGATAACTATGGGCTTTTATTAGACCTCGGAGAGGTCAAGTACGCCATGTTACTTCTAGGGGGTTCTCCCCGGATGTGACATTGATGAAATATTGCAACTTCATTCCCATCAAATCTACTTATTCGGCGGAGGAATATGCTAGATTATACATTAATGATATTATGAATTTACATGGGATCTCTCTTTCCATCATCTTTGATAGAGGTGCCCAATTCACTTCACTTTTTTGGAGGTCTTTTCAAAAGGGGTTAGGTACTCAAGTGAAACTTAGTACTGCTTTTCATCCTCAACCGGATGGTCAAGCGGAACGTACCATCCAAATACTAGAATATATGTTAAGAGCTTGTGCTATTGACTTCAAGGGTAATTGGTACGATCACCTACTGTTGATAGAGTTCTCCTACAACAATAGCTACCATTCGAGTATTTCTATGGAACCTTTTGAAGCACTCTATGGTAGGAGATGTAGGTCTCTAGTTGGGTGGTTTGAGGTTGGTGAGTCTTCACTCCTTTGTCCAAAGATAATCTATCAGGCTATAGAGAAAGTTTGAATGACATAGGTTTAAAATAGCCTATAGTCGGCAAAAATCTTATGCCGACAATAGAAGAAGAGACCTTGAATTTGAAATAGGTTATTGGGTCTACTTGAGGATTTCACCCATGAAAGGGGTGATAGGATTGGGTAAAAATGGAGAAACTTAGTCCCCGGTATGTGGGTCTTTATGATATTTTACAACGGGTAGAAAAAGTTGCTTATGAGTAAAAATTACTAAGTGAACTAGCTTCGGTACATCTAGTATTTCATGTCTCTATGCTCAAGAAATGTATAGGCGACCCGGTGTCTATTCTCCCTATTGAAGGGTTAGGAGTGAATGAGAACCTTTCTTATGAAGAGGTTCCAGTTGATATCCTAGATCATCAAGTCAAAAATTTGAAGAACAAAGAGGTGGCTTCTGTAAAAGTTATATGGAGAAACCATCTAGTTGAGGGTGCAACATGGGAGGCCGAGGCCGATATGAAGTCCCACTACCCTCATCTCTTTCCTCTTTGAGGTTAGTAGTTCCTCTTAAAATAAAAATGATGAATAATGTGAAATTTGATTTGTTTTTCTATGTATGTGCATAACTTGGTAAAGGTTCATGCTAGAATGAGTTTTCAAAAAAAAATGCTTTTGTGTTCTACTTGCACTTATATGAAATGTGTGTATAATTGCCTTCTTGAGATTGTACTAAGCATACTGTGATATTTTCTTGAGAAAAAGAAATATCATGGTAACTCTTGATGTTCATGTTGATCTCTTATTGATATTTAGAAAGTAGTTCCTCATTATGTGATATGAAATGTTTAGCTCTTATATGTGATGGATTGTGAATTGAGTTGCTATGTGAAGTGCTTTGATTTTGTGTTGAATGGAGTTGAGTAATTCCTCCTATGAGTTGTGACTCATGATGATTATATTCATTTTATTGTTTGTTGGGCTGCTAGTATTGAGTCTCCTTATTCCCCTATAAAAAGGTTAGAGTGTCATTTGGGGACGAATGTTCCTAGGAGGGAATAATGTAACACTCGGAAGTTCCATGACTTAGTATAGAACATCACTTGATTAACTAAGCCTTAGAACAATATTTCTAAGCCTAAATTAATGTATTCAACCTAATTAGGAAGTATTAGAGACAAAATGTCAAAGGATCACCTTGACGTCCGGAAATTAGCGAAATTGAACTAGTAGACGTCCTTATGTTTTGTGAAGGTTTGTGAGTGTTGTATGAAATATAAAACTTGTAAAAATATTTTAAATAGGTAAAATAATATTTATATGATCAAACGTCTAGTAACGACTCCCCAAGGACCACCTAAAGGGTCCTTGAGGAGGACCCAAACATTGGCAAGGAGGCTACCAAAGCAGCCTGCGAACATCTAAGATTTGAGGGTCATCACACGTTGCTCCCTCAACACTTGGTAGGAAAAAAAGCCTCGCGATGCGGGGCCTTTACGAGGCTCACTTACTCAAGACTTATTTCAAAAAAAAGATTTGGAAGTGCCCCTACGACACAAAACCATGTTCAAGATTTGATGGCGTTGTTTTTAAGTCAATTTGACTTCACAAAAAGACCCAATTAAGGTAGAGGCCAATTCTTAACCGCTTTTGTATTTCTCAGATCGACCTCTACACCCTCACTAGAGATGATATGACCAAGAAACGCAACCGATATCGACCAAAATTCACACTTGTTTTACTTAGCAAAGAGTTGGTGTTCCTTAAGGACTTGCAATACCACCCTCAAATGATTCATATGCTCATCCTCACTCTTAGAATATACCAAGATGTCATCAATAAATACAATCACAAAGGCATCAGGGTAGTTTCGGAACACTCTATTCATGAGGTCCATGAAAGCAACTGGGGTATTGGTTAACCCAAATGACATGACTAGGAACTCATAGTGGCCATACCTAGTTCAGACAGCAATTTTTGGAATATCTTCACCTCTGACCCTTAGTTGGTGATATCCCAAGTACAAATCTATTTTGGAAAAGTAGATTTCCCCTTGGAGTTGATCAAATAGGTCATCGATCCTAGGGAGAGGATACTTGTTCTTTATGGTGACTTTATTGAGTTGACGATAATCAATGCACATCCTAAAGGACCCATACTTCTTTTTCACAAACAACACCGGAGCACCTTATGAAGAAATACTATGTCAAATGAAGTCTTTGTCTTGTAAAACTTTGAGTTGAGCATTCAACTCTTTCAATTCGGCCAGAGCCATCCGATAAGTAGGAATTAAAATGGGATTTGTATCCGATAATAAGTCAACACGAAAGTCAATTTCCAATTCGGGAGGAATTCGGAGCAAGTCATCGGGAGAGACTTCGAGAAAGTCTTTCACTATGGGGACCGAGTTTAGGGGAGGAGTTTCGGAGTTTAGATCCTTAGCTCTCACAATATGGTATAGACAACCTTTAGAGATCATTTTACAAGATTTTAAACAAAAAATGATACGACCTCTAGGAATATAATTTCCCCCCTTCCACTCTAAGACGGGTTCATTAGGGAAGTTGAATTGGACTACCTTTGTTCTACAATCTATGGATGCAAAACAAGCATCCAGCCAATGCATTCCCAAAATGACATCAAAATTGACCATATCAAGTTCTACCAAGTCCACCTGAGTAACTCTATTGGGCTACATTATAGGACAATTCCTATAGACTCTTTTCCCAATAACCGAGTCACTCACCGGGGTAGTTACCGAAAATGGTTCAATTAAGATATTGGGCAATATTTCAAACTTTCTAGATACCAAAGTACTAACAAATGACAAGGTAGAACCGGGATCAAGTAAAGCATAGATATTAATAGAGAAGACTTGTAACAAGCCGGTAACCACAATGGGAGAACTCTCTTGTTCACCCCTAGAAAGGAGAGCATAAAAATGAAAATTATGTTACAGGTTACAGGTCAACAAGTCTTACATGTATTATCAAATACTACAAATATGAAAATTATGAAAGCCCTGCTACACCAATAAAAAGTATGAGGAGACAGCAGATCCCCGCATGACCCAGAAGTATTATAAGCTTCTCTTAACAAGTATATTCAAATTGAGCAATATTTGAGAAAATCAACAGGTATTATCAACGCAACATCAAAGGTCGTTTACAAATGTTTTAAGAGGATCACATATTTAATCAAGACAGTTAAAATTCGGACGTCAGTTGTCCACCATGATAAGGTAATTTCAGGTTCATCCCCAAAAGTGATTATGAAAACTCCAAAGAAATATTAAAAAGAAGCTTCAATCAAAATATGAATTATTAGATATTGCTGCTTAGCAACAGGATAGGCACAAAATTATCTCCTTATTATAAGAAAGTGTCAACACACTTTGACATCAACAAAAAATTTAACAAGGAATGGACCCCACTTCCAAGGATATGCCATACAAAGTTAAATGTAAAAAAATAGCAAGTTTCAAAGATTATTATGACAAAATTCAGCTTTGGATAAGGCAAGCACATTCACTATGTCAACAATTCCACCAACATGTGAATCCCATAAGATTAAAGTCCCAAGCCACAAATTGACAAAGGATTTGATATCAAGATTTTTGCAGCAATCAATACAAGAAGATATACATGCAACAAAGCTACGTGTGCAGTTACATGGCATATATTCCCGGCTACGAAAAAATATTACCAGAGATATGTAACAGTTAGTAGTTACGTGTAAAAATAATAGAGTATATTAGTATGTGTGCGCGAATGCACACACGTAAAATGCATAGCATAATAAGTTAGATTAGTCAGCACTATTATTCAGCACTTTTAAGGCCTATATAAGGCTTTCAATTTGTATCAGTAGGAGGCATTCAAAATTTGACCGACTTGGAAAAACCTCTCTACCATATTCTCCTATTTTCCCATCATTTTCATCTCTCATATTCCATGTTTTCTCTCTTTTCCCTTAATCAATAAAAATTATTTTGTAAGTATACTTTCTCTACTACTTTAAATTATTAAGTTTATGTTTTAAATTTAAAGTGTAAATTTTAAGTTTTTACTATTGTTTTCTTATTCTCCTTTTTTCTCTAAGTTTAGTTTTAAGCTTTACTTGTTCTTGTTCTCTTCTGTTATTCCGCCCAAGTTTACTTAGGATTCTGTCCCGAAACTCGGTTTGTCCCCTCCATTGGTATCAGAGCATAGTTGGCCGGTAAGGATATCATAAGGAGCGGCTAAGTTCCTACGCTGTCCTTGGGCGGACGACATCAAAACATAGGTTGCAGTCGGGGTGATATGTTCAGTGTTTGGTAGTTGTTGTTCTTCTTCCAATTATGTTCTTAGTTTATTCCTTGAAGTAGGATAATCGGATATTTACCGTACTTTCTGTTGGATGAGCTTAGACTGTGTGTGTCGTAAAGCTGGACCACGAGGGTGTTTCCGTCTCCAAGCCTAGAGGAATAAGATCAAAGAAAGTTAGTGAAAAAAGTAATATGTTACTACACAAATAATTTATTATTCAGGTAGTAAGCTTTAAAGTAGACATTTAAGCCGATAGTGTTCTTCTCCCCGCTAGGTTCTCCATTAACTTAAAGCGAGACCACCTACTAGACACCATAATTTTATTAAAAATTATGATACTAAAACTTTTGAGTCTACTATTACTATTAATAAAAATATTGAGACTATAAATTTGCTAGAAACTAACAAAATCATAGTTAAAATAAATAATATAAATTTCATCATATAGGACTTGTCCCAAGTAATAGTAAACCCATTATATAGGTTGGATTCAGATGTACCCATATGTCTTTTGTTAAGAGACAATATGTTATTAAATTTTGATAATTCTTTATTAACAGTAGTAGAAAGTAACCTTGCTAATGACCCGGTATAATTTAATTGTTATCCTAATTATTCAATAAATATTAATGATCCAAACATAATTGATACATTACCATTAAATGTTAAAACAAATAGTAAGGATATTATTGGGAAAATAGCCATAATATATAGGGTATATTATAGACTAATGAAAAGTACTTTTGCCTCTAAGGTTAAAATGGTAAATAATAAAGGAGTTACAATACTCATGGAAGCATATTATAACACCTTTGTCCCAAGAATAATAAATTGGGATAACATATTAATAAAAGATGATTGGCATTTTGACTCCGTAGCGGAGCCAGAATTAGGAAAGGAAAAATCAAAATTTTACCAAGTAATTCAACCTCAAGATAAAGACAGAAATAAAAAATAAAAAATGGTAGATTTCTTAGAAATTATTCAAAAAATAGAACATAAGAAGTATAAACCCATAAAATCCCCAAGTCCCATGAGTAGAAAAATTCAAGAAATAAAAAAATGTATTGGCATGATTCATTTAGATGAACCTTTTCAACCAGACTTTAATTATTTAAATAAACTTTGGAATAGTCGAGAGAATTCAAAACAATGGTATATACAAAAATATTTTTTATCAGAAAGACTAAACTTTAGAAATAAATGGTTTAGTGATATGAAAAGATTAAAATGTAACATAGAGTTTTTTAAGTGGTTTGAATACACAGGAAAATTAGACGATGAAAAAGAGTCGTTAATATGCTAGTCAATAAATGGTATACTACTAATAACAAGGTAGTTGAATCTAAAATTCTTCCTTTAGAAGAAATTATTCTACCTATAGATAGTAGAATCATTGATGCCTCATCTTTTAAAATGGATATAGTCGATACTAAGGGACATCCCCAAAAATAAAGATATAAACAGAATTCTGCAACAAAATAATTACACAAATCAATTACTTTGTGTAGTTTTTAATCAAATTCTTGAATCCGATACTAAAATCAATTATTAAAGATAAACCAAGTTCTTCCTATAGTGATAAAAATAAAAAATTATAATCTCATCCAATATTTTAACTACCAGACTTTTCTAACGAGAAATTCCCTGAATTTCAAGAAAAGTTTGAAATCACAAATGATCTTATAGAAATTATTAATAAAAAACTAAAACCTACAAATATTAATACCTTGTACGAGAAAAATAAAGATATCAATAAATTAAGTTCTAATTAATCCACTAAAAATAATTATAAAAGAAACTCTCTTTTTCGGATATGCAATACGAAGAAAATGAGTTTCTATCTCATAATTCGCATTCTGGAAGAGAAATAGCTTAATGGAATATTGATGGACTAGCGGAACATCAAATTTATGATAAATTACTTGAGATAGGAATGGTCATTACGACTTATAAAATAAAAAATTTATCAGATAAACAATCCGCTACTTTAATTACAGATGGATTTACCGGCACATTAAAAAATTAGTGGAATAATTATCTCACATAAGATAATAGGAAAACTATATTAAATACTAAAACTATTAACTCAATTATTAAAGATGAATCTTCAGTGCAAACCATAGAGAATCAAGTCTTAGAAGATGCCAATGTCACCTTAATTTATAACATAGCTAAACATTTTATTGGAGAACCTCAACTTTTTCAAGATAAAAGTCTAGTAATATTATCTAATCTATCTTGTCCAAAGTTAGAAGAGTTTAGATGGTATAAAGATATTTTTCTCAAAAACGTTATGATTAGAAAAGACTTAATCAAGATTATTGGAAAAAAAAATTTATTAGTAGTCTACCAAGCTATTTGCTGAAAATGTTAGAATAAAATTAAAAGATCGATCTGAAGGAAAATTCCTTACAATCAATTAACTTATGGTGACCTCATAAGTTTTTTAAATATTACTGAATTAGAATTATGTACTGATATAAAACTTAAGAATCAACTAAAAAGTGAGAAAAATATCACAAAATGAACTAGGAAACTTTTGTCAAGACTTTGGTTATATTAAACTAGTTGCCCATCAAAAGAGGCTTCTAAGAAAGAGAACAATAAAAATAAACATAAACAAGAACCTCGTCATTACAAAAGAAGATTCAAAAGGTCTAACCATAACCCTAGTAAAAATAGACTTAACCTAGAAGATCCTACTGGCAGATTAATTTATAGTATAGCTAAACACTTTATTGGTGAACCTCAATTCTTTCAAGATAGAAGTTTAGAATTATTATCAAATTTATCTTCTCCAAAGTTAGATGATTTTAGGTTGTATAAAGATGTCTTCATAAACAAAGTTATGATCGCAAAGACTGCAATAATGAGTATTAAAAAGAAAAAAATATTAGTGGTTTACCAACACTATTTGCTGAAAAGGTTAGAATAAAATTAAAAGATAGGTTTGAAAGGAAAAATTCCTTATAATCAATTAACATATGGTAACCTCATAAGTTTTATAAATATTACCGGACTAGAATTATGTACATATTTGAAACTTAAAAATCATCTAAAAAGGATAGTAAAATATCACAAAAGGAACTAGGAAATTTTTGTGAAGACTTTGGTTATATTAAATTATCTGCCCAATCAAAAGACGCTTCTAAAGGAATTAAAAGAAGCCATAAGAATGACCATAAATCAGCAAAACCCCGTCATTGCAAAAAGAGGTTCAATCACGATACTAGTAAAAATAGATTCAAATCAAACAACACTGAAAGGTGTTGGGGCTGTGGAAAAGCGGGACATCGAGCCAAAAATTATCTAGACACTAATAAAAAGAATGAAAAAATTAATATGTTAGAATTAGAAGAAGAAATTAAAAATAATTTGTATTCTATCCAAGAAGAAAATGAAAACAACTCTTCCTCCGATAAAAATCTTAGTGATGATGATCAGCTAAACATAACTGATTATTCTGATGATAGTAAGTCGTCAGAACCTTGTGAATGCGACAGCGCAATTTGCACCTGCAAAAATCATTCTATAAATGTCATCACTAGTAGTAATAAAGAAACATTCTTAGATATGATAGATCATATTGAGGATCCTGATTTCAAGAAGAAATACTTAATCGCCTTAAGATATTTAGTTATTGATAAACAATCTGATAATAAGACTATTAAGCCCTTTGATATGACAAGTGTTTTAAATAAGTTTAAGCAACCAATTAAGCCTTAAATAACTCTACAAAGTATTCAAACCGAATTATTACAAATAAAAGAAAAAATAAATAAAATTAAGCAAAGACTCAACACTCTAGAAGTTGAATCAATTACTAATAATTATTAAATAATCCACCACCTATGCAAGAACCGGAAGAATATAATTCGACCCAGAAAAAACATCAAAAGAAGTAGAGTCTCTCGTAGAACTTCTATCGAAATTAGGAATTAATACAATTACGGTCATTCGACCAAAAAGCTACCATATATCCATCACATTAATCATATATTAAAATTAGATCATTAATAAAATTGCATTATTTTATACAGGCATAGATCAAAACTGCACTATTGAATGATTAATTTCACATAAATATCTATATAAAGGCACTACCAAATTATTTTCCGCAACTGAGAAAAGCTTAAAATAAATTATAAACTCGGGAATGCTTATATATGCAATAATGAAATTGGTTTACTAAATTATTTTATGATAGTTAAAGACATAAATGAAGAAATTATATTAGGTATTTCGTTCATCACCCAAATAAAGCCTTATACCTCCTAATTAGATGGCATCCATACCAGAGTACTAGGGAAAAATTTCATCTTCCCCTATCTAAATACTATGTCAAAAGATGAAAGTAATTTCATAAAAGATAAAAATATATTTCAAATAAATTCACTTTTACATAAGGAATATTTTACAATAAAGGTTATTAAACCTTCTCTTCCTCCTTGAACATTTTTATAAAACTAGGAGTTACCTTCTTTCAAATAAAATAATGTAAACAATGACTGAAACACAACCATACATTTTCCATAAAAATTATATATTTTATCATCAATTTTCAAATAAAGGGAACTTTTCCAAAAAAAAGATTTAAAAGAATTTTTCAGGGAATTAATCAGACCAAGTATAACCAAAAATAAAAAATCATTTTTATACTTCTTCGGTTAGTCACAAGATGAGATTGTTAAAATCATACAAACAAGTCAAAGATTATTCCGAATGAGAAGCAATAGAGGTCAACAGTGTTATAGATTACAGATCAACAATTGCTACAAGTACTATCAAATACTACAAATATGAAAATGATAGAAGTCCTGCTACACTAACAAAAATTATAAGGAGACAACAGATTCTCGCAACACCCAGAGGTATTATAAGTTTCTCTTAACAGGTACATTCAAATTGAGCAATATTTGAGAATATCAATAGGTATTATCGACTCAACATCAAAGGCCGTTTACAGAAGTTTTCAGAGGATCACATATTTAATCAAGACAGCTAAAATTTGGACGTTAGCTGTCCGCAATGATAAGGTAATTTCAGGTTCATCCTCCCAAAATAATTATGACAACTCCAAAGAAATATTAAAAAGAAGGTTCAAGGAATTTAAATGTCAAAACTGATACGAAATCAAAATATGAATTATTAGATATTTCTGCTTAGAAACTGAGATAGGCAAAAAATTATCTCCTTATTATAAGAAAGTTTCAGCACACTTTGACATCAACAAAAGAATTGCTAAGGAATGGACCCACATCCAAGGATATGCCATACAAAGTTAAATATAAAGAAAAAACAAATTTCAAAGATTATTATGACAAAATTCAGCTTTTGACAAAGCAAACATATTTACTATGTCAACAATTCAATAAATATGTGGACCCCAGAAAATTAAAGGTCCAAGCCACAAAGTAACAGAGGACTTGATATCAAGAGTTTTTTCAGCAATCAATACAAGAAGATATACATGCAACAAAGCTACGTGTGCAACTACATGACATATATTCGTGGCTACAAAAATATTATCAAAGATGTGTAATAGTTTGTAGTTACGTGTAAAAATAATAGAGTATGTTAGTATATGCACACAAGTAAAATAGATAGCATAATAAGTTAGATTAGTCAGCACTATTAGTCAGCACTTTTGAGGCCTATTTAAGGCTTATAACTTGTATTAGTAAGAGGCATTCAAAAACTTACAGACTTTGAAACCTCTTTACAATTCTCCCCATTTCCCCATCTTTTCCATTTCCATTTCCACCTATGGTCTCTTTTCCTTGATCAATAAAAGTATTTTGTAAGTACTTTCTCTCTACTTATTTTAAGTATTTATTTTTTAATTTAAAATTCAAGTTTTTTTAAAAGTTAGTTTAATTACTGCTTTTTTGTTCCTCTTTTATTTAAGTTTGTTTTAAGCTTTGCTTGTTCTTGCTCCCTTCCTTTACTCTACCCAATTTTACTTAGGATTTCTTTTCGAAACTCGGTTCGTCCCCGCCATTGGTATTAGAGCCAAGTTGGCCGGGATGGATATGAGTAGGAGAGGTTAAGTCCCTACGCTGTCCCCTCCATTGGAATAAGAGACAAGTTGATCGGGAAGGGTATCAGTAGGAGCGGCTAAGTCCCTACACTGTCTTTGGGCAGACGGCGTCGAAACTTAGGTTGCGGTCAGGGTAGTAAGTTTGGAGTTTGGTAGTTATTTTTCTTCTTCCACTTACGTTCTTAGTTTTATTCCTTGAAGTGGGGTAACCTGATAATTCCTGGTTTATACGTTGGGAAGCCCGTACATTCAGTTTGATTAGCTTAGACTGTGTGTAGTATAGTCGAACCCGAAGGATGTTCCCGTCGCCAAGCCTAGAGGAATAAGATCAAAGAAAATTAGTGAAAAAAGTAACAACAATAACTAAACAAAGAATTTATTATTATGGTAGTAATCTTTAAAGTAGACATTTAAGACCAAGGATAGTGTTTTTTCTCCCCGCTAGATTTTCCCTTGAATTAAAATGAATTCACCTACACATCAAAATATTTTGAATAGTATTAACATCTCTAATGAAATTGCGAAAACTGAAAATGATCTAAAAAATTGGAATATACTAAAGACCACTTTAAAAAGGTTTATAAAACAGGACACTTAGATT
>JABWTJ010001057.1:144746-194594 GCA_016801875.1 Solanum sitiens
GATTGTTTGTAGAGACTATGTCTAAGTGAAGTATATATTTAGGTGAAGTATGCTAGCGTGTGAAATGAGATGAATGAAGATGCAAGCATGTTTAGAAGTCGATGTTATGAAAATGGTGATTATGTGAAAGGGTATGCTCACATGTACCCACACACTCACACTTTAAATAAATGAATTAATGAAGCTAATGAATGTGAATGGGGGATTGTAGGGTGGACACTCTTGGTGAGTAGAGATGAAGTGTCTAGGTGTAACACTTCGAAAATTCAAGACGTGTTCTAAAGCCTAACATAATTGGCATAAGTTCTAGGAACTGTTTTAAGGTACATTTTAATGATTATAAGTCATTTATGAAGTATAAAAACCAAAATGTCTAAAAACGTCCATGACGTCCGGAAATTTGTTCAAGGAGGTACTAGCGTGCCTTAGCCTATATGACTAGCTTTTATAGAAGTCGGAAAATGATGAAAATTGGTGGAAGGCTGTCTAACATGTGTTTAAGTTGATTCATGGTCAAAAAGTCCGGGTACGAATCCACAAAGACAAACAAAGGGCCCTTGAGGAGGACCCTTGCACGTTGGAGTCAAACACTGCCTGGGCAGTGTGCACCCACGAAAGGTCATCGATGGGGCGTGAGTTGATCGATGGGGCATCGATGCCATCCTTCGAACAACACTTAGCCAATTCATTGGAGGGCCTTATGTGCATAGTCTATGACCAAGACTATGGATGTGCAGCACGGAAGGGGGGTGGTCCTCAACTCACCGATGAACCGTTGGTCGAGGTCTCGTCTGTGAGTGTCCAATTTTCTACACGTTTTGACTAGGTATTAACTAATTAGTTAAGGGGTTTTGTAGTTATTTATGGATTAAGGGAAGTCTACTTAACTTAATTAACACCCTATATAATGTCCTGACCTAATTAAGACTAACTAAACCCTCGTAACTCAAAAACCCAAATTCTCTTCCTTCTCTCTTCTTTCTCTCTCTAGTGAAGAACTCCATTGAAGACCAAGCTAGGGGAGAGTTTTAGGGGATGTAAAGGGAATAATTCTCCATCAATTATTCATTAATAATTAATATATGGGATCTAATTCACCTTTGAGACCTCTTTCCTTAAAGGGTTCCTTCAAAGTATTTTCAAAAGTTGCGTATTCATGTGGGTCTTTCCCAATCTCGAAATTAATGTTATGAATTGATTTGTTTATGATTTACTTTGGATAATATGAATACTAACATGTATTCTAACTTAATTATGATGTATCTTTATGGCTTGGTCTAGTTTGTAGAAGATGATCTTTACCCCTTAACCCTAGGTTATGATCTTTATATGAATTAGGTTATATTGGTTCAATTGAAAATGTTATTGGTTGAATTGCTACTATATGATGTCCTTATACTAATCATGAATGAATTAGGGTGAATTGTAGTCTTTTCTTACTAGTTTCTTGAGAAGTAATCTTGGTTATGAGTGTGTTGTAAATTGACCTAAGTATCTTGTCTTAAGCCATGATCTAGTATTGAATTGTGATTTAGTGATTCTTCTGGAGTTGTTATCATGTTGGTCATTAAATTATGATGATCTTATGACCTAACTGGGTTGAAGTAAGGGTTGATAGTAAAACCTTGATGATGATTTATGAAGGAGACTTGGTAAGTGTTATGATACCTATTCTTTACTTCAATTTATGGTTAATTGTGATTAAGTCATGATGTTGTGTTGGAGTATGCCTTGTATTAGGATTGATATGGTGGTATGATGTTGAATTGAAATGTTTTGACTATGGTTGTGAGGTTTATTAAGATGTAAATGTTATAAGGATGGTGATGATTACCAATGTGCCTTATTATGAAGTGATATGTAAAATGTGCTAACCTCACTTATATGAATTGTAATTAAATGACTATACTCATGCAATTCTTATTGAGCTATGATGATGATGATTATACAAGGTCTAGACCCTATGACCTAAATTAAGTTATGATGATTAATAAAGACATTAAAGACATTTCAAAAGGGACTTAGCTTAGCACCGAGTGAACTTGACAATGGGAGGTGATGACTTCCCATAGAGGAAGATTCACCCTATAATTCCACATGTGGTGTTGAATCCCCAATGAGAGATACTAATCCAATGGATTCCCATGAGAAGAGGCCCCAATTGCCAAGTGGTATGTACAGGGATTGTACCTATATCTTAGTTCTTGAACTATGTTGCCCCCATAGGAAGACTAGCTAGTGGATCCACCTAGAAAGCTACGTTTATGTTTGGTTTTACTTTGGCCGGTAGACCACCTTCCATCAGTGAAAGGTTTTACAACACCGGATTACACACTTAGCTCTTATGGTCTATGTCAGTTAAGGCAAGGTTCCCTAAACTAAAATTAAGCAATGAAGTATAAACTAACTAGGGTGACTTGAGAGGTTGGACTTATCCTAGGTAGGGGTATGAGACTCTACCTATGCATTGCACTAGTTTGCCTTGATGGAAGCTTTAGAAGGTTTACATTATTTATGTATATGATAATGAAAGCAAACGATGATAATATGATGAATTTACATGTAAATGATGTTATATGGTGATTGATATTCTTATGAACATGTATTTGGTCTATATTGCTAAAGTATGATGTTATGTATTCTTAAAGGTTATGTTATGTGAAGTTGGATATTAGTCATGGTTCTTGTTGGTTTACTTGACTCAAGTAGGGTTATGGAACTTTACTTGGTCATTGCACTTGTGGACTTTGTGAGGATTCATGAGTAGTTATCTTGCTTTATTATGATATGATGAACTCTTATTCATGCATGTGATGTAATTACTTGATGATGGAGTTATATTAGATTATGGGTTAAAGTATGTTGATATGCATGTTACTTGCTTTGGCTTGATGAATATATCTTGTTGATTGGTATGTTTTGCTTGATTTTGTGCATAAGGTTTTCAAAGGATAAAGTAGCATGTTTTAATGAAATGTCCTTTTTAGCATGATTTGATCTTATATGTGCATATGGTCTCATACTTAGTACAAGTGATGTACTAACCCCATTTTCTCCCTTTTCCTCAACATTTTATGTTCTAGTCGTTGACGGCTCTTTGAGACGACTTTGAAGAAGACTTGGACTTTCTTAATCATCCAAGTGGGTAGGTCCTCACTTTCCGAGGGCTATGCCAATATCGATCTTATGAAGTTGTTTTAGTTTTAAGACTCTTATGTTCTTTCTATTTCATTTGAGTACGGATTGTATGGCCTATATGTGGCTCTGTACATTGATGTATGGACTATGCCCAATTTCATATATTCTTGATAGATGGTTATGAGATAACACAATTTTTAAAGACTATGTTCTATCCTATATTTATACTTATGTGCAATAAAAGTAGAAGACTATGTATCTTCCTATATAAAGGGTCTATGTATATTCGATATGAATATATTATGTGTATGTAGAGGTGTATGTAAACCTCAATATAGAAGTAATGAAAAGTTTTAAATTTTTCCGCATTTTTAGCCTATGAATGTAATGATGTATGCTAAGAGGCTAGTCTTACTCCTCAAAGAGGACGACGACTCTGGTTACGTCTAGGGGGTGCTCCCCGGATGTGACACTAGACCATTCCCTACTCTTCCTAAAAGATGAAATGAATGAAGAGGGGAGTTTTGGGATGAACACTCTTCGTGAGTTGGGATGTAGTGTTTAGTAGCAACCTCACTATCTCCCAAGATCTTTCTAAGATAGGTTGAGGGATGGATATCCTTCGTGAGTTGAGATGTAGTGTACAATAAGTAATTCCTTAACCTATAGTAATGAATGTGTAAGACTTCGTGGGGGAGTTATTCTTAGCACCGAGAGGATATGAAGAGAAGTGGTTACACTTCATAATTTGAGATATTGCATCCAATGTACCTCTTGAGATGAGTACTCCTCGTTAGTAGAGAATTAGTTACTTAGAAGAAATCTTCTTATCCTTTAACTATGTGCCCGCATAGGTGTAGCTATTGGAGAATTCACGTAAAGGCAAAGCAAATGACCCTACCGTAGGCAAGTGGGGATCCCTCATCCGATAGGGGTTAATGTCGGAATTCCATGTCTAGCTCTCATGGTCTATGTCGGTTAATGCTAATTCCTCAAAAAAGAATGTAATGAACTAAGTCTCCTACAGAGTGTACTTATCACGACCAGGGAGCACCCCGAACTCGTAACCGGCATGGGCATCCTCGAATAGAACTGAGAAAAGCCCTTTGCATTAGTCATAACATATCATTGATTAAAACTCACGGAAAATAAAAAACTTTTACATATACTAAGTGAAGTATGCTTAGACTTCTCGCTAATCATACACTGAAGATTACTTAGGCTTCTCTTTAGCAACATGATCAACATACATACGATAGTCTAAAAACTGTCTCACATAAAAACCATCTAAAGAGTACAAATCTTGGACTTCCCCATTACAATGTCAATATGTCATATAGGTCTTACTAAAATATAATCCAATGATAAAAAGGAATAAAAGAGTATCTCTTAAATTACTACAGTCTTCATAGCTAGAATAATGAAAAGATAGCATCTCCGGACATGAAGATCTACCAACACTTGGAGAAAGAGTTCCAAGCTTCTTCAATCGATATTCTTAATCTTCAATGGTCAGACCCTGCATTTCTAGTTATATAAAGTATAGGGGTTAGTACGCCACATGTACTAAGTATAGGCATATGCACATAAAACATTTAAAGACATGCATGAAAGGGACCATTTCTTTAGAAAGTGTGCTAAGTCATTTGAAAGCCTTTAATGCACATACAAGAGAGCATATACAAGATAAGGATCACAACATCATAAAGCATGATCATAACCAAAGATATCATCATATGGTCATATTAACATTTCATGTTCAATAGTTTATATTAACATAACATACAAAACACATACCAATAATCTCATCCCAAGCCTACAAGTGCAATGATCATGTGAGTCCCCATAACCCCACATAATCAAGTAAACAAGATAGAAGACTATAAGTAATGCTTTGCTTCATACAACTTACATCATAAGTAGTCATCACCACATATAGCAACATAGACCAATAACATGTTCATCAACATAGCAAACATCATATAAGAACAACATCATATAAAATAAGCATTATACATATCATATTATCATGTTACATGAGGACAATCTCCTAGGACTTCCCTTAGAGTCAACTTGTGCAATGTCTACGTAGAGTCCCATATCCCTACCTATACTAAGTAAACTTCTCAAGTCACCCTAGGAAATGTCAATTTACTTTAAATCTTTCGTTTTACTTGAGGGAACAATCGCCTTAACCGACATTAGACCATGTGAGCTAAAAATGGAATCCGGTGTCATGAAACCCCACACCGAAAGGAGGTGGTCTACTTGCCAAGATAGAACCAAAACATGAACATTGAATTCTAGGTGGATCCACTAGCTAGTATTCCTATGGAGGCAACATAGTTTAAGAACTAGGAGATATATTAGAGACCCATAGTTCCATATTACATGACATCCTCTATCTCATGAGATTCATTTAGAACCTACCTTCCAACTTGGGAAGGGACACCTCTCATATCTAGTTCACTCGGTGCTAAGCTAAAGTCCCTTTTTGAATTGTTGGGGTGGTAAGTTCAAAGTTTCGTAGTTCTTGTTCTTCTTCCACATATGTTCTTAGTTTTATTCCTCGAAGTGGGGTAATCGGATAATTCCCGGTTTAGACGTTGGTTAGACAGTACTTTCGTTGGATTAGCTTAGACTATGTGTGTCGTAGAGCCAGACCCGGAGGGTGTTCCCGTCGCCAAGCCTAGAGAAATAAGATCAAAGAAAATTAGTGGAAAATGTAACAACAATTACTACACAAAGAATTTATTATTCAAGTAGTAATCTTTAAAGTAGACATTTAAGCCGAAGGATAGTGTTCTTCTCTCTGCTAGATACTCTGTACTGTATAGACTCTTAATTATTCATGTCTACTCTACCATGTGTAAAAGACTTAGAATATTTTATATTGACTACCATAAAAGGTAATAAAATAATAAGCAAAGATACTACCATAAAGGGTAATAAAATAATAAGTAAGGATACTACATTAGTAAAATCCATTAAAAACTTTAAGAATTGTATTGACATGATTCATTTAGATGAAACTTTTGAACCAGCTTTTAATTATTTAAATAAACTTTTGGCTAGTCAAAAAAATTCTATTAAAAAACAATGGTATATACAAAGATATTCTCTATCAGAAAGAATAACCTTTAAAAATAAATAGTTTAGTGATATGAGAAAGTTAAAATTTAATATAGAGTTTTTTAAATGGTTTAAATACACAGGAAAATTAGACAACCAAAATGAGTCGTTAGAAATACTTATTGATAAATGGTATAATACTAATAATAAGGTAGTTGAATCTAAAATTCCTCCTTTAGAAGAAATTAGTCTACCCATAAATGGTAGAATTGTTACCACCTCACCTTTTCAAATAAATATATTCAACATTAAAGAAAGTAAAATAAGTCTTTCCTACAAGTATAAAACTAAAAATCTAGAAACTCATCCTATATTGAAATTACCAACTTTTCTAATATTAAATTCCTAAGGTTTCAAGAAAAGTTCGAAATCACGGATAATCTTATTAATAAAAAACTAAAATTCGAATTAAAAATTACTAATCTTTTACCCAAAAGCAATCATAAAGATATTAATAAACTAAACTCTAATTATGTTACAAAGATGAATTATTCTTTTCCGGATATACAATACGAAGAAAATAAGAGCCTATCTCATATTTCGTATTCGGAAAGAGAATTAGTTGAATGGTTTATTGGTGGACTCATAAAATATCAAATTTATAATAAAATAGGAACATTCATTACGACATATAAAATGAAATATTTATCGGATAAACAATTGCCTACTATAATTACAACTGGGTGTACAACCACATTAAAGGATAAGTTTAAAAGAAAAATCCTTATACGCAATTAACATATGGTGATCTCATAAGTTTTATAAATATCACTAGATTAGAAACAAGCATAAAACTTAAAAATTAATTAAAGAGGGCTAAACATCGTTGTAAGAATTAAAATAAACATGACGAACTCCAGTATTACAAAAGAAGAATTAGTTAATAAAGATATTAATATGTGTTGAAACTGTGGAAAACACAGACACCATGCTAAGGATAATCAGGCCCCTAATAAAAAGAAGGATACAATAAATAGGTTAGAACTAGAAGATAATATTATAAATAAATTATACTCAATTTTTATTAAAATCACGCTAGTTCCAAAAGAAATTATAGTAGAGATAATCAAATTAATATAAATACTTCAACACATAGTGGATGTAAGGGTGCTATTTGCACGTACCAAAACTTGTCCATAAATGTCATTAGTAGTAGTAATAAAGGAGTTTTCTTTGATATAATTGAACATATCGAAAATCAAGACTGTAAGAGAAAATATTTAAGAGCAAATAATATAATTCTTAATCAACAAATAGATAATCATATTGTTGAACCCTTTAATATGACAAATAGAGAACAAAATTCTGAAATAACACTTCAAGATCTTCAAAAAGAATTAATACATGTAATTAAAGAAATTAAAGAAATCAAACAAAAACTTAACACTTCAGATGAAATATCCACAAAAATTCAAAATTTACAATCAGAATTAGAACCGTTAGAAGTAACTCAAATAATAAATCCAGTAGTCAATACTATTGCAGTAGTTAAATCCCATATCTATCATATACCAATTACTTTAGTTATTAATGAAAATTACTCTATCCAAAAAAATTATTTTATTAGATACTGGTGCGTATCAAAATTGCATCATTGAAGGAATTATCCCTACTAAGTACCTTGAAAAAAGTACTACTAGATTATTCTCCGCAACAAGAGAAAGACTTAAAATAACTTATAAACTCCACAAGGGAAATATATGTAATGATGAAATTTGTTTCATAAATGATTTTTTAATATCTAAAGACATAAATGAAGAAATAATTTTAGGCACTCCATGTATAACACAACTAAAACCATATACCGCTACCTACATGGAATTCACACCACTATCTTAGGAAAAAAGGATTATCTTCCCATAAATAAATAGTATACCAAAAAGGGAAAGTGACCATATAAAAAATAAAAATATATTTAAAATAAATTTACTCTCACTATAAATTAATTATTTAAAAGAAGATATCAAGATAAAAAGAATTCAATCCTCTTTAAAAAAGAACCGGAAATAGAAGCTAAAATTAAAAGCTTACAAGATGAAATAGAACAAGAAGTTTGTTTTGATTATCCTAATGCATTTTGGGAAAGAAAAAAACATGTTGTTGAATTGCCTTTATATTGAGGGACTACACGAAAAGATCATCCCCACTAAGGCGAGACCCATTCAAATGAACGCCGAATTAATGAAATATTGTAAAAAGGAAATGAATGACTTGCTTGCTAAAAATATTATTAGACCATCCAAGTCACCTTAGAGTTGCACGGCCTTTTATGTTAATAATAGTGCCGAAAAGGAAACGGGTGCCCCAACGCTAGTTATCAATTATAAACCCCTTAATAAGGTATTAAAATGGATTCGGTACCCCATACCTAACCAACGTGATCTTCTTAAGAGAACTTACAAAGCTAATATTTATAGAAAGTTTGACATGAAATCAGGATTTTGGCAAATACAAATCGCCAAAAAAGACAAATATAAAACAAACTTCAATGTCCCTTTTGGACAATACGAATAGAATGTAATGCCTTTCGGATTAAAAAATGCTCCGTCTAAATTTCAAATATCATGAATAATATATTTAATCAGTAAAGTCATATTTCTATAGTTAACATAGATGACATATTAATATATTTTGAAGTTATTAATCAACACTTTAAACAGCTCCACATCTTTTTAAAAGTTGTTAAGAAAAATGATCTAGTAGTAAGTGATAAAAAGATTAAATTGTTCCAGACTTTCATTAGAGCCATAGAGTTCTCATCCAAATTTCCGAATGAATTGATAGATAAAACACAACTCCAGAGATTCTTAGGGAGTCTCAATTTATGTTGCTGACTTTATTCCTAATATTAGACAAGTTTGTAAGTCTTTTTATCAGCTCCTTCAAAAGAATCCAGAGCATGGCGATTAGAGCACACTAGTGCAGTCCAAAAAATAAAACTAATAGTCCAAAAACTCTAATGTGTAGGTATACCACACCCAGAGACCCTTATGATAGTAGAAACAGATGCCTCAGATATATGTTATGGAGGAATACTTAAAAAAATATCGTAGGATCCACTGAATAATTAGTGTGATTCACTTCAGGAGTTATGAATGATACTCAAAAAATTTATAGTACTATTAGAAAAGAAATTTTGGCTATAGTATTATGCATTACCAAATTTCAAAATTATTTAATAAATAAAGAATTTTTATTAAGAGTCGAATGCAAAGCAACCAAAGATGTTTTTTAAAAAATGTTAAAAAATCTAATTTCTAAACAAATATTTGTCAGATGGCAAGCTTTATTATCTAGCTTTGATTTTGAAATAGAATTTATAAAAGCAGAAAATAATTCTCTACCCGACTATTTGAAAAGAGAATTTTTACAAGGAAATAATGAAATCAGGAGTACCGGGAATAAGTCCCCCGAGGCTCCCACTACAGCCCTTCAAACTAGAAGATAAAATGAAAAAAACCTTCAAAGAGGGCGATGATAAATTAAAAAATTGCTACTCAGTCCTGGCGGAATTTTCGAACCTGCCAAAACCCAACTCCTCATCAGTAAATAAACCATCATCAACAGCTATTTTTGTCAAAACAAAAGATAGTTATAAAATGAGACCACTAGAAACATATACACAGGCGGTAGTTCCAGCTATCTCGACAAAAATAAAGCAAAAGTTATTCAGTCAGATAAAAAGGATTTTCCATAACAGTTTTGCAGGTACTGCCTATCATGGCGCTTGACAAAGAATATGAATGCTTTGGAGTGCCCGACCTCCTGAAACATTGTTACACTAATCGGAATTATGTGGAAATTTTCCAAGTCGATCAGATTTTGAATGCCTCCTACTCATACAAGTTGAAAGCCTTAAATAGGCCTTAAAAGTGCTGACTAATCTAACATATTATGCTATCTATTTTACATGTGTGCATATACTAATATACTCTATTATTTTTATGCATAACTACTAACTATTACACATCTATGATAATATTTTTTTCGTAGTCGGGAATATATGTCACGTAGCTGCACACGTAGCTTTGTTGCATGCCAGAAGGTGACTTAACTACTTTTTTTGGAAAAAATCGGGTCTTCCAGGAGACCGAGTGCTCTATGAACATTGAGCGCTTCCTGCTCCGCCCGCAGCGCTTGCTGCCTCTCCTCCAAAACCCTCTATGCGTTCTCTGGTAGCGCGAATGCACGCTTCTTTCCTTACAGGATCCATTGTTCGTATATCTTCTTGTATTTATTACTCATAAAATCTTGATATCAAGTCCTTTGTCACTTTGTGGCTTGGACCTTTAATCTTGTAGGGTTCACATGTTCGTGTAAATGTTGACATAATGAATGTGTTTGTTTTGTCCAAAGCTGAATTTTGTCATAATAATCTTTGTAATTTGCTATTGTTTTACATTTAACTTTTTATGGCATATCCTTTGATATGGGGTCCATTCCTTGTTATTTTTTTTGTTGATGTCAAAGTGTGTTGGCACTTTCTAATAGAGGGAGATAATTTTGTGCTTGTCTCTGTTGCTAAGCAGCAAAATCTAATAATTCATATTTTTATTTCGTATAACTATTGAGATTTAAATATGGCTTCCTTGAACCTTCTTTTAATATTTCTTTGGAGTTGTCATAATTCCTTTGGGGGGATGAACCTGAAATTAACTTATCATTGTGGACAGCTGACGTCCGAATTTTAACTGTCTAATTAAATATGTGATCCTCTGAAAACTTTTGTAAACGACCTTTGATGTTGTGTTGATAATACCTGTTGATATTCTCAAATATTGCTCAATTTGAATGTACCTTTTAAGAGAAACTCATAATACCTCTGGGTCTTGTGGATATATGTTGTCTCCTCATAATATTTCTTGGTGTAGTAGGACTTCTATAATTTTCATATTTGTAGTATTTGATAGTACATGTAACACTTGTTGACCCGTAATCTATAACACTGTTGACTTCTATTGCTTCTCATTCGGAGCAATCTTTGACTTTTTTGTAGGATTTTAACAATCTTCATCTTGTGACTAAGCGAAGAGGTATAAAACTGATTTTTCATTTTTGGTTATTCTTGGTTGCATTAATTCCCTGAAAAATTCTGTTAATTTTTTTCTTTTTTGGAGGAGTTCCGTTTATTTGAAAATTGATTATAAAATATATATTTTTTATGTAAAATGTATGGTTGTGTTGCAGTCATTGTTTAAATAATTTTTTTGAAAGAAGGTAACTTCTAACTTTACAAAAATATTCTAGGAGGAAGAGAAGGTTTAATAACCTTTATTGTAAAATTTTCTTGATGTAAAAGTGAATGTATTTGAAATATATTTCTATCCTTAATGAAATTACTTTCATCTTTTGACATAGTATTTAGACGGGGGAAGATGAGAACTTTCCCTAGTACTCTGGTATGGATGTCATCTAATTGGAAGGTATAAGGCTTTATTAGGGTGATGGACGAAATACCTAATAAAATTTCTTCATTTATGTCTTTGATTATCATGAAATCATTTAGGAAACCAATTTCATTATTGCATATATAAGCATTCCTGAGTTTATAATTTATTTTAAGCTTTTCCCCAGTTGCGGAGAATAATCTGGTAGTGCCTTTATCAAGATATTTCTATGGAATTAATCCTTCAATAATGAAGTTTTGAGCGGCGCATGTATCAAATAATGTAATTTTATGAATGATGTAATTTTTATCTATGATTAATGTGATGGGTATGTGGTAGCTTTGTGGTCGAATGACCATAATTGTATTAATTCCAAATTTCGATAGAGGTTCTACGAGAGACTTACTTCTTTTGATGTTTCTCTTGGTTCGAATTTATATTCTTTCGGTTGTTGCTTAGGTGGTGGATTATTTAATATTTTATTATTAATTGATTTAACTTCTACAGTGTTAAGTCTCTGCTTAATTTTATTTATTTCATCTTTTATTTGTAACAATTCGGTTTGAATACTTTGTAGAGTTATTTCAGGTTTAATTCGTTGTTTAAACTTATTTAAAACACTTGTCATATCAAAGGGCTTAATATTACTATTATCAGATTGTTTATCAAGAACTAAATGTCATGACCCAAAATTGGACGTGATGTCACTCCTCTTATCCCACCAAGACAAGTCATCCTAAAACTCAACAATAACATTAATATGCAAAAAATTTAAAATAAACTTAAAAATACCGTCAAAACATGAATGTCATGTGTACAAGCCTCTAATGTGAATAGTAGGATGAAGTAAAATACTCTAAGTCTTAATGATGTTGTCTTTCAAGTAAAACAAAATCATAAACAATAGTAAGAAGGTTCGCTGAGGAGACAAACAGTTACCTCACGAATCTCCACAGGAAGACAGAAATGAAGAGAATATAAGGCATCATAATGATCCAGCTCGTGACCTACAAAATATTATAATAGCAAGGGGTGAGTACCAAACCACACGGTACCCAACAAGCAATCCTCTAAACACAAGCTAACGGGATGAAATACGGGTAGTCCTACCACCCCAACCAAACCTCCACAACTACAACCTGCATAAAAATCAGCTCAACCTAACATCTCACAGTTTACATAGCACATAGCTCAACCACAACACTTAGATAAATTACATATCCTCCACAAAAACACTTTGACAAATTGCATATCCTAAACAACAACACTTCAACAAATCACATATCCTCAACAATGACACTTCAACAAATTACATATCCTCAACAACAAGTTCAATATTCATCAATCACAAATTCCGAATAAAGGCATTCGCAAGATCAATAAAACACAATATCAAGTTCACTAATGATAAGTATGTGCAATGCAATGGAATACAATGTCAAGTATAATGATGCATGTCTGACCTAGTGATACACACCCGCTGTCTCTCAGTTCGGGACCCATGGGGAAAATTCTATCCTTGCATCTGTCGCGGTTCACGACACCACCCTCGATAATAGTAACAATCGCGGTGCGCGATACGTCCCTCGAAATATAGTATCCATCGCAGCGTGCAATACGTCCCTCGATATTTAGTACCCATCGCGGTGCGCGATATATCCCTCGAAATGGTACATCCTCTTTAAATTCTCATTCTTTCTCAATGCACATAACACTTGTCACAACCATGTCTTAAAATAATGCAAATGACATGTTCACACAAATAAAGAGGATTTGACCATTTTCATTACACTGCACAATTCACAACAACATAAACAATGATTCAACAACTCTTTCAAACCATTTTCCATTATCAACAAATCACACACAAGCAATTATTCACATTGCCTTTTATTACCCTTTGTTTTCATCATTAGAATTAATCAATGTGGACAAGTTAACCCATCACTAAGTCTCATTACTCCCAAACATATACCACAAGGAAATACACGCATTGCATACACTTAACTAGGGTTTAGAAATCCACTTGCCTCAATTAGTTGAACAATGACTACGGAACTTGAGTCTTCCTCTTTCGGTTGACTTCCAAACCAAAGTAATTTATTCACATTAATAATTACTATAAGATATAGAAACTAACACACACATGTTACTATAGGTTACTATAGGTCTTACCTAGACCAAAACACTCACTCAATCTATAATCAAATTCCTAATATTCATGTCAACTTTCATATTTATCCAAGTTTCAAGCTTCGGATTAAGTCTTTATTCCTCCAAATAACTTAACATTAATAATATTCATTAAATGCAATACACCTAATATTTAATTACTCATTTCAATATGGTAAAAATTGAATTATATTGTAATAATTATAAGAAGAATCCGATAAAAAAATAATTAACTAGCACCGAAGAATACGAAGTCATCAATACATTAACTGGGAATTATGTTTGCAGTTTCACAACTTTATCACCTTATAAATTTCTAAATAACTTTAAAAAACCCTAAATATTGCCTAATTATAACATCATAATTACATTATCATGATAACATGATTGACCACTGATACTAACAACACTTTTTAAATTATGCAAATAAATTAATTTCCCCTTCTTCTATTTTTGCGTTCCAATTCCATTTTTTTCTTTCAAATCCAAAATTAAAGTAACAACAGAAATTATAATTACACATTAATACTCAATTGCCTTAATATTAAGTTGAAATTATTACCTGATTCAAGCCTATGATTCTCTTTAATAATTCAATGTTGCGCCTCTTTCTTTTTGTTGCATATATATTTATTTCTGCTTTTTGAATGCTGCTGCGAACAAAAGCAGTAAGTTTTAACCCTTTTTTATTTTATTTTATTTTTAAGAAAAATCCTTTTTGGTCTTTGCCCATTTATTTTCCTTTTATTATTTAATAAAACTTAAACAACTTTTAATTTATTTTAAAAATTATAACACTCATTCCACAAGTTATAAATTATTTATAAAATTACTCAGAGGGTTAAACTTAGAAAAATGGGTAAAATTCATAAAACGACTAAGAGGGTCGTTATATTATCCACCAGTAAAAATCATGTTCGTTCTCGAACATAATGAAGGAAAAGGAAGAATAACTGATGTTATGAAAAGTTTGAGTTATGATCTATCAGTCGGTGTTCATCTCCCAAGTGAGTTCCTACTTAAGACTATTCCATCAAGATCAACTACTAGAACTGAACTTTCGAATAAAAATTAGAAAGATCTATACATCAAGAGAGATTAGTAAGCCACAGACTAGCCCATGAACCCAATCTAAACTGAAATCCTTTAGAACATAACATAACCATCACTACGGATATTTTCTCACATAGCAAAGATAACATTCTGAATCGATACCGACAACAAACAGAAGAGAACTTTAACCAACCATCAAAAAATCATAATGCACAAACCATCACAGATCCTATCAAGATTCTTTCTCCAACATAATCTTTCCACGAACATAAGTTATAAACAAAATCTGATCTTTATACCTCATCAGGGGAGGATCAAACTTATCTAACCCAAAATATGAATAGATTAAGTAAACACCCAACAAGTGATACACTTCAAAATATAGAACATCTAACTACACTTTTAGACAATTGTAACTCCTCATTGTAGCTCTTATATAAGTTCTTATAAGCAAGTTTGTGCCTATAGACACATTGAAATAATTTAACTATCCCAAAAAAACCAAGTCTATCATAATTGAAATGACCAAGTCTGCCGAAGGATCCCACCTTATAAAGAGGACATAAGAGGATCGGTAAATCTGATCCACCACTAGGGATTCACCCATTGATATATAAACATATGTGACCACACATACAACGAATCATACTCCAAATCATGTTCGAAAAGAAATAGGTGATTTCATAAGAACTTAGAAAACCAAGGTCGAATAAAACTAGATACTTCTTCCATAATGTCCATATCAAATATTTTCATTCATCTTACTACATCTCTTCATTTTTAGCCATCCAAGATCAACATCTGATCCTTATTACAATCTTACACATACTCGACTTATCAAACTTCACATACTCTAATAATACTCCACTAAAGTCAACATTCTTAATGCTAACAAACATCATAATCACACTAGCCATTTACCTTACTCTCAAATTCCCACTAGTATCAAATCTTCTTAACACACACGTTATCGCCTCTAAATATTTTCAAGATATGGCGCGATCTCTTTCCATTTAAGCATAACATGACAGATATAAGTCACACCCAAGACCGATAGCACTAACTCCAAATCTATACTTTTTCATCGGATAAAATAATTAAGTCACACTTAATGTCAACTTCACGTAAACTTTCACATACGATTTTTCAACCACCATTCATACCATCATGTACCTCGTGTAAAAACTCAAAAACACCATTAGTCACTCCAATACTTATGTATACTATAAGCTCATAAACCTTACTCACCATCAAATGCCTATGTAAAATTTATTAATAGTCTATATCGTCCCATCAACAAAGTAGATCCGATCGCCTCCAAAATTTCATTTACCATGTAGAACTCTAGGTCCACACCATTGAACATCAATACATTACCTATCATACTTTGAACAGTTTAACTGGACATAACCACATAGGTCTTAACATCATTGCTTTTCTCACAAACAAAAATTCAATCTTTAAAAAAGTCGATGATAACTTTCTAGTAAGTGTGTACCGAACTAGTTCACATCTCACAGTCATATCTAATGTCATCGCCAAAAATCAATAAATCCTTCAACTACAAACCAATGGCTTTTACGAGAGGTCTTATTCCTTCACTTTTCTTAAATTCTTTCCTTGACACAAAATTCTAAATATCTTGAACCCTTCAATACACTAGACTTTATTTCTTTTGTTGACTCACTCACCAATCTTATTCTTTGTCCAACCACGCCTGGCATTTTTACCTTATCCTCACAATAAAAACAATTAAATTAAATCTTTTCTTAGGTCATTTGAAAATCAAAATAATACACAGTATGAGTTAAAACATATACAAGTCTTTCCAAATGCTCAATCTTCAATGTGATCAATTATTCCTTACCTTACTAATCCACATCTTGACAAAACATACCATCACTAACATAAACTCACCATGAAACACTTTATTTTTCCCAACCAAGTAACACAATTCCATTAATAATCAACATTAGCTCATAACTTGAATTTTTTATGAATTCACGTACTTTAGTTTATAGTGATCGCCTCTCATAAATTTACCATATCCTTCATTAAAAATCCAATTCTGCTAGTTACAAAACTCAAAACTATAACAAAACTTGTCGTCATACTCGAGTCAAACGTCTGTAGACTTCTTTATCAAATATTATCCAACAAATTTTAGTTGATATGTGTTAGTGTAACACTATCACAATAATATAGGCAAAATATATGGAACCGCATGTTTCTAAATCAAATAATCCACTATTTCTAAATATAGATATTTAGCCTTTGCAATTAAACAAAATCATTATTTTTTGCATTCTTCCAAAGGATACACTACATCCCAAAATTATTTTCATTTATGACTCTAGTTCCTTTCAATTATATTTGAGTGGTGACTTAGAGGCTCCTACAATTTTCCATGTAACCACGCTACTCACCAAATAATAGTAAACAACAAACCTAGATGCTCACAAGTCATCATTACAATACATGTAACGCCCTAAAATAAACTAAGGTGAACTAGAGCTTCGTGGTTGTTTCTTGAATTAATTTTTAGTTAAAATGAGTTACATTAGTGTCCTTAGGCAGTGTGTGAAGTTTGGAGGTTAAACGACCAAGAACGTCCATGACGTTCGGAAGGTGTGCCTTAGAAAGTACTTGTGTGTCTTGAGGTATTTGAGTGATTTTTACGTGTTCATTTTGCTTGAAACCTGCATGAGATGTTCCTAATACCTAGAATACTTAGTTTAGGGGTTTAAAGTCTGGGAATGACCCCACCTAGTACCCACAAGTGGGCCCTAGAGAAGGGCCCAAGACTTGGACCAAAACTGCCAAATCAGTGTCCAATCGAAAAGCCAATCGACGGCCAGTCGACCAGTCGACGGCCCATCGACCTGGTCCGTAATTTGGGCAAGAATCCCTGTAGGTTTGGTAGTTGCAGTCCCAACCAACTAGACCCCCACCAACAGTCCGTCCTTTGACAAACGGACCGTCGGTTGGTCCGTTGGTCAGACTGCCCAAAAGCTGTTAAAGGGGCTGCCAAGTCTTGGGGTGTTCGGTAAATTCACCCCAAGTCTTTGATGAACCTAGAGAGTTATTTTAGGGTTATTTAGGTATATTAAAGTTTTTCAAACCCTAATACCTAATTTTAGACTTCATTTCCTAAAACCCAAAACCCCTCTCCCTTAGAATTCTCTCTCAAGTCTCTTTGGAAGCTAGAAGTCAAGAAGAGCAAAGAGGGATGGTTTGGGAGTGTTCTTCATAAAAAATAAGTGGGTTGTCTTGAATTTTAGGTATGGTATCCATCCTTGAACTCTTTTCCATTCAAGGAGTCCCTTCTAATGAATTTTCAAAAAGGGTTTTCAACCCTAGTTTCTACTATCTTCAGCTCTAAATATGGGTCTTGCATGAAAACGTTTCTAACGACTAATTGATGATATTTTTAATGTTAGTTGATGATTTTAATGCTAAAACCTCAATGAAATCATGTTAAAGATTTTCATCAAAATGTTGGCTTAAAAAATGGGTCAAATGAGAATGTTTGTGTAGAGAATGAACATTGGTTTTCTTGTGTTGTTATGTTGGCTTAGATACTGCCCTAAGGTCCTTATTATGATGAACTGTTGAGCAAATGATTATAGGTTGTGATGGATTGGTTAAATGATGAGTTGCTTATAATGTATAGTTCTTATTACAAATTGATCTTGAGTGGTATGGTCCATCTTCTTGGTGGCGGTGTTTAATTGATGAATTAGTTATGTTAGTATGTATTGATAATGTGGTTTTGAAGGCCTAATAGGTGAAATGAAGTGATATGAGAAATGGGTCTTGTATTGTGTTTTGTAAAGCTTGAATTGTATGATTGACCTAGATTATGTCTAAATGGAATATATGATTATGTGAAGCATGTAAAGTGTGTGAGTTGATTAATTAAGGGCTAAAGCAAGTATCAAAGTAATGTGAATGAAATGATGCTTATATGCAAGGTGTGCTCATAAGTACACACACACAATTAAGAGAATGTATGAAGCTAAGTTGAGTAAAAAGGGGAGTCTTGTCGTGGACACTCTTCGTGAGTTGAGATGAAGCATCTAGTAGCAACCTCACTATTCCTAATGAGTTTTCCAAGATAGGTCGGAGTATGAATGCCCTTCGTGAGTTGAGATATGGTATTCACTACTTATCCTTAACCTATACTTATAATATTGAGAATCTGTGGGGAGTTATGCCTAGAACCGAGAGGATATGAAGAAGGGTGGATTACACTTCGTGAGTTGAGATATTGTATTCCAATGTACCTCTTGAGATGAGTACTTCTTGTTAGTAGAGAATGAGTTACTTAGTAGCAATCTCCTTATCCCTTAACTATGTGCCCACATAGGTGTAGCTATTGGGAAAGCCATGTAAAAGCTAAGAAGTATGACCTTACTCTAGGAAAGTGAGGATCCCTCATCCGATAGGGTTAATATCGGGATTCCATGTCTAGCTCTCATGGTCTTTGTCGGTTAAGCTACCCCCCCACAAAAGTAATGAAAGTTATAAGTCTTCAAAAAGAATGTGCTACTTATGTGAATTGAATGAACTAAGTCTTCTAAAAGAACGTGCTACTTAGGGTAGGTGGTGGTATGGGACGTTACCTATCCATTGCACTAAGTAGGACCTTCCAAAAGGGAAGACTTGGTGCCAAACCTTCTAAAAGAGTATACTACTTAGGGTAGGTGGTGGTATGGGACGCCATCTACTCATTGCACTAAGTATGAATTCCGAAAGGGATGTCTTTGGTGTTTTGTTGGGTGTTCTTCTAATGTGTTGTGATTTGAGTGGTGACTTGTTCTCCCGAGGTGAGTAAGCCGAAAGGGGTAGTCTTGAGGATCACTTTGGTGTGCATTGAATGAAGTGTTTAGACGTTTCCTTCATGTCTTACCTTGGAGAGTCTTAGGATTATCCTTAGGTAGGGAAACTCCTATGGAAATGAGTTCACTTCCTCATTTACAATACCTTGGAAGTTCACCATTGTTGGAGTCTTTTTAGTTCACTATAATAGTTTTAGTAATTCACTATAACGTCCTAAATAGTCACTGTTATGTCGGAAAATAGGGTTTACTGTAAAGTTGGTAAGTACACTGTAAAGGGTGTCTTTTGGTCAAAATTATGGAGATTCTTATTTAAGTGTTAAATGATGCTTCGTATGTTGTTTTGCTTCTAAATTCATGAATGTTATAATTATTTGGCATGAAAGCTTATCTTACTAAAATGTCCCTTTTTAAATGTTTTTGCATATGCAATACTTAGTACATTGTTTGTACTAACCCCATACTTTTCTCTACCTTATAAGTATAGGTTGTTGGAATCTTTTGAAGGTTCGAAGGTAAAGCTTGGGAAATCTACTCTCTCAAGAATTGGTATTTCCTCATATATTCAAGGACATTTTCTATGTTTCCTACTTTTATTATTAAGACTTAATATGTATTTTCCTTTAATGTAAAGGGTCGTGTCCCTAAGATATTATGTCGTGTCTTTAAGTTGGCTTGTGATAATAAGTTTCTCTAGTATTTTATAAAGATTTCCTTTATTTAAATATTCGTGAAAAATTTTACATTCCGCACTACTTTTCATGTCTTATGTGATGAAAGATAGTTAAAGAGCTTGTATGAGACCTCAAAGGGTCAAGTACGCCCGGTCACGAACCGAGGGTTGTCCCTAGCTTCTAGGGGGTGCTTTCGGGTCGTGACAATACCAATATTATTTTAACCAACAATCCTTATCATATCGCTATGTTTCAATCACAATCCATCAGGAACTCTAATTATCATTATGCTCAGTTAGCCTTTGCCTTCACCACAAAGTCAACATTCTCAACGACATGACACCTAAAACCCATTTATACCAATTAGATCCAAAAGAGTCACTTAATCTTGTATGCACTTTCTTAGTTAAATTCTTAATAACCTTCACACAAGTATACTCGTTGAGACTTCTTTTACCTATAAGCATGTCATCCTAATATCGATCCACTTTTATGGACCTTACGATGAAATCACCACTCATTTAAAGTCCTCGAGATACACTTCACAACCTAAATACATCAATATCGTACCAATGATCACCAATTAAAAAAAGCTTCCTTATGACTAATATTTAACTCATTAGTGTGTAGTAACAAGCTAGTTGGTTTCTCAAATATGAATACAACATTGAAAATCACTATATGAGCATGTGATACAAATGTTAACTCTTTATGTAGTTAGTAATCACACTTGACATCACCGTATTCATTTCCATATACCACTAGTATCACATTGTAAAAATTTATTAGATCCACTACTAGAACATATCATAACCTTCGAGAAGATTATAATCAGATAGCCTACACATTTCTACCAATTAAGTAACTGCAATACACTACAAAATTCGTTTGGTCTCTCATCCAAAGTGATTTACATTCCCTCATAGATCAGGTCGATAGTGAAAATGACACAATGCATAGCTCTAATCAAGTGAGAATCGGTACCATTATAATAGTTTTTTTGTGATCCTCTTTAACAGTCCCTAAATCTATGAAACTAGAATAGAGTTTCTGATCTCAATTAGTTTAACATCACTCTCATCATTCACTAAGTATCCCATATATGTTTTAAAACTTTTACTAAATGTAGCTTTTGTAGTTATCCCATTCATTATCTAACCTTCTTTTTAGTCATTTCACTTTCAATTGTCAAACCACTCCAGATATTGCATATACCACACAAGTACTATTCATTTTACTAGGGTAACTTATCTTACACAACCCCTTCAAATTGTTGAACAATCTAAACTTAACCACACATTGTCTTCATAAGTATATTACTGTCATCTTAATGTCATATCAGACATTCAAACCATACAATATATTAACTACTTAAATGAGGAACCATGCACGAGTCATCACTATAAGTGTTAGTGAATAGAGTGAAGTGATAATAATCAAAACCGAATCAAGTATGCACGATATAGATCCAAGAAGTGATGATTTTTCCTAAAAGTCACTATAGCCTCTCGAAGATAAGTAAAGACGTCTCCGTACCAATCCTCAAAACTCTACTTAGACTCGACTTGTATACACATGACACCTATGAACCTAGGGCTCTGATACCACTTTTTCATGACCAAAAATTGTACGTGATGACACTCGTCTTATCCAACCAAGACAAGTCCGCCTAAAACTCAACAATTACAATAATATGCAGAAAGTTTACTATCAACTTTAAAATACCCCCAAAACCTGGTTGTCACGTCTACAAGCCTCTAATGTAAATAGTAGGATGAAATAAAATACGCTAAGTCTCAAATGACGTTGTCTTTCAAGTAAAACAAAATCATAAACATTTGTAAGAAGGTTCGCTGAGGAGACAAACAACTACCTCACAAATCTCCACAAGAAGCGAGAAATGAAGAGAATATAAGGCATCAAAAAGATCCGTCTCGTTGATACGCTTAAACTATACTTCCGTAAAGAAGTATAAGCAGTCGTATCAAGTAAAGAAACCAATTGTTAGGTTGGGGTCGATCCCACAAGGAAAATAGTTTAGACTTAACTTTAATCTACGATTACTTCTATTTAGTCAAGTCCTTTTCGAAAACAGTTTAACTAAAAAGGGGGGGGGTTTATGTAACAAAAATGTTCAATTATTACTAAGTAAACAAATAGAAAGATTAAAACTTTAGTGTTTATCAAGTGATGAGAGAAACTAGGGTGTGCTCACAAGTACAAACACACACAATTAAGAGAATGTATGAAGCTAAGTTGAGTAAAAAGGGGAGTCTTGGCCTGGACACTCTTCGTGAGTTGAGATGAAGCATCTAATAGCAACCTCACTATTCCTAATGAGCTTTCCAAGATAGGTCGGAGGATGAATCACCTTCGTGAGTTGAGATATGGTATTCACTAGTTATCCTTAACCTATACTTATAATATTGAGAATCCGTGGGGAGTTATGCCTAGAACCGAGAGGATATGAAGAAGAGTGGATTGCACTTCGTGAGTTGAGATGTTGTATTCCAATATACCTCTTGAGATGAGTACTCCTCGTTAGTAGAGAATGAGTTACTTAGTAGCAATCTCCTTATCCCTTAACTATGTGCCCACATAGGTGTAGCTATTGGGAAAGCCATGTAAAAGCTAAGAAGTATGACCTTACTCTAGGCAAGTGAGGATCCCTCATCCGATAGAAGTTAATATCGGGATTCCATGTCTAGCTCTCATGGTCTTTGTCGGTTAAGCTAACCCCCCACAAAAGTAATGAAAGTTATAAGTCTTCAAAAAGAATGTGCTACTTATGTGAATTGAATGAACTAAGTCTTCTAAAAGAACGTGCTACTTAGGGTAGGTGGTTGTATGGGACGTTACTTATCCATTGCACTAAGTAGGACCTTTCAAAAGGGAAGACTTGGTGCCAAACCTTCTAAAAGAGTGTACTACTTAGGGTAGGTGGTGGTATGGGACGCCATCTTCTCATTGCACTAAGTATGCGTTCCGAAAGGGAAGTCTTTGGTGTTTTGTTGGGTGCTCTTCTAATGTGTGGTAATTTGAGTGGTGACTTGTTCTCCCGGGGTGAGTAAGCCGAAAGGGGTAGTCTTGAGGATCACTTTGGTGTGCATTGAAGGAAGTGTTTAGACGTTTCCTTCATGTCTTACCTTGGAGAGTCTTAGGATTATCCTTAGGTAGGGAAACTCCTATGAAAATGAGTTCACTTCCTCATTGACAATACCTTGGAAGTTTACCATTGTTGGAGTCTTTTTAGTTCACTATAATAGTCTTAGTAATTCACTATAACGCCTAAATAGTCACTGTTATGTCGGAAAATGGGGTTTACTGTAAAGTCGGTAAGTTCACTGTAAAGGGTGTCTTTTGGTCAAAATTATGGAGATTCTTATTCAAGTGTTAAATGATGCTTCTTATGTTGTTTTGCTTCTAAATTGATGAATGTTATAATTATTTGGCATGAAAGCTTATCTTACTAAAATGTCCCTTTGTACATGTTTTTGCATATGAATTACTTAGTACATTGTTTGTACTAACCACATACTTTTCTCTACCTTATAAGTATAGGTTGTTGGAATCTTTTGAAGGTTCGAAGGTAAAGCTTGGGAAATCTACTCTCTCAAGATTTGGTATGTCCTCATCTATTCTAGGACATATTCTATGTTTCCTAGTTTTTTTATTAAGACATAATATGTATTTTCCTTTAATCTAATGGGTCGTGTCCCTAAGATATTATGTAGTGTCTTTAAGTTGGCTTGTGACAATAAGTTTCACTAGTATTTTATAAAGATTTCCTTTATTTAAATATTCGTGAAAAATTTTACATTCCGCACTACTTTTCATGTCTTATGTGATGAAAGATAGTTAAAGGGCTTGTATGAGACCCCAAAGGGTCAAGTAAGCCCGGTCACGATCCGAGGGTTGTCCCTAGCTTCTAGGGGGTGCTTTCGGGTCGTGACAATACAAATATTAATTTAACCAACAATCCTTATCATATCGCTATGTTTCAATCACAATCCATCAGGAACTCTAATTATCATTATGCTCAGTTAGCCTTTGCCTTCACCACAAAGTCAACATTCTCAACGACATGACACCTAAAACCCATTTATAACAATTAAATCCAAAAGAGTCACTTAATCTTGTATGCACTTTCTTAGTTAAATTCTTAATAACCTTGATACAAGTATACTCGTTGAGACTTCTTTTACCTATAAGCATGTCATCCTAATATCGATCCACTTTATGGACCTTACGATGAAATCAACACTCATTTAAAGTCCTCGAGATACACTTCACAACCTAAATACATCAATATTGTACCAATGATCCACCACTTAAAAAAAGCTTGCTTATGAATATTGCTTAACTCATTACTGTGTAGTAACAAGCTAGTTGGTTTCTCAAATATGAATACAACATTGAATATCATTATATGAGCATGTGATACAAATGATAACTCTTTATGTAGTTAGTAATCACACTTGACATCACCGTATTCATTTCCATAAACCACTAGTATCACATTATAAAAATTTATTAGATCCACCACTAGAACATATCATACCCTTCGAGAAGATTATAATCTGATAGCCAACACATTTCTACCAATTAAGTAACTGCAATACACTACAAAATTCGTTTGGTCTCTCATCCAAAGTGATATACATTCCCTCATAGATCAGGTCGATAGTGAAAATGACACAATACATAGCTCTAATCAAGTGAGAATCGGTACCATTATAATAGTTTTTTTGTGATTCTCTTTGACAGTCCCTAAATCTATGAAACTAGAATAGAGTTTCTGATCTCAATTAGTGTAACATCACTCTCATCATTCACTAAGTATCCCATATATGTTTTAAAACTTTTACTAAATGTAGCTTTTGTAGTTATCCCATTCATTATCTAACCTTCTTTTTAGTCATTTCACTTTCAATTGTCAAACCACTCCAGATATTGTGTATACCACAAAAGTACTATTCATTTTACTAGGGTAACTAATCTTACACAACCCCTTCAAATTGTTGAACAATCTAAATCTAACCACACATTGTCTTCATAAGTATATTACTTTCATCTTAATGTCATATCTGACATTCAAACCATACAAGATATTAACTATTCAAATGAGGAACCATGCTCGAGTCATCACTATAAGTGTTAGTGAATAGAGTGAAGTGATAATAATCAAAACCGAATCAAGTATGCACGATATAGATCCAAGAAGTGAAGATTTTTCCAAAAAGTCACTATAGCCTCTCGAAGATAAGTAAAGACGTCTCCGTACCAATCCTCAAAACTCTACTTAGACTCGACTTGTATACACATGACACCTATGAACCTGGGGCTATGATACCATTTTGTCATGACCAAAAATTGTACGTGATGACACTCGTCTTATTCAACCAAGACAAGTCCTCCTAAAACTCAACAATTACAATAATATGCAAAAAGTTTACAATCAACTTTAAAATACCCCCAAAACTTGGTTGTCACGTGTACAAGCCTCTAATGTAAATAGTAGGATGAAATAAAATACGCTAAGTCTCAAATGACGTTGTCTTTCAAGTAAAACAAAATCATAAACAAGTGTAAGAAGTTTTGCTGAGGAGACAAACAACTACCTCACAAATCTCCATAAGAAGCCAGAAATGAAGAGAATATAAGGCATGAAAAAGATCCGGCTCGTTGATATGCTCAAACTATATTTCCCTAAAGAAGTGTAAGTAGTCGTATCAAGTAAAGAACCCAATTGTTAGGTTGGGGTCGATCCCACAAGGAAAATAGTTTAGACTTAAGTTTAATCTACGATTACTTTTATTTAGTCAAGTCCTTTCCGAAAACAGTTTAACTAAAAAGGGGGGGGGGGGTATGTAACAAAAATGTTCAATTATTACTAAGTAAACAAATAGAAAGATTAAAACTTTAGTGTTTATCAAGTGATGAGAGAAACTAGGGTGTAATTGTTCCCCATAGGTTCATAACGTGGTAATCCTAGCTATAATATCTTTTTCCTAGTATCTTGCGTGTAAAGTGATAAGTTATGTATCCCTAATTCCTTGGTTCGGCAACTAGGAAATTTCGCTCTGCACCTTGGTCCGGCTACGTGTGTTTACTTTGCTAAGTCTTATCTTTACCTCATATTAAGCGTCATATTCAATGTATGACTAAGTTACTACTTCGCACCAATTGAAACTAGCCTATTAGATAGTGTATACTAAATCTACATTGATAATTCTTTTCTTATAAGCTACCTCCTTGTCCCGGCAAGTAGCAACAAGGCGAGTTCTAACGTTGGCCACCGTTAAAAGGATTTCTAAACAAAAGAATTATCAATACTTGCAAGAAACTATTCTAGAATTGTTATTTAGCTAGTTTTACTTTGTTAATTACCCATGGTTCCAACAACCCTAGTTGTGGATTTAGTTACCCATGCTATAAATTACACAATTCATAATAGTTAACCGAGAAATCATGTACTTACTTTTACAAGTTTGAAGAAAACCCAGAAATATCACTAATTACTTAAAATATTGAAAGAAACGATTTCGCAAAAATTAAAGTATTTCCCAAAAACCAAAGTTTAACTTCCAATAACACAAAACTGAAAAATAGTAAAGAGTCTAACCTCAAAAGCGAGGTTTTTAGTCCTATTTATAATAATAAAGTCCTAAAATAAAAAGGAGCTATAAATAAGGAAAAATCTATCCAAAACGCATCTTCAGTCGATGACTCAACTGACGGTCCATCGATGAAACGACGGACCATCGAAAGCTTCCGTCGGTCCATACTTCAAATGTTTTTCAGCCTCCACTTTTCAACACTTTATGTTAGCATCGACGAACCAACAATACGGTCTGTCAGTAGACCTATGGTCCGTCGATGACCTCCGTTCCTCCAAACTTAGTGGTTTCTTCAAATCCGGTTTTGGGACTACTTTCTGTTACCATCAACGACTTGCCAGTGACTGTCCGTCGATCAGTCGGCGGACCGTCGATCCTTCGTAGCCCCACACTTGGTCAAAATTCCCCGATTTGATTTCAGCAGCCTAGACCTACAGTCGACGATTATCACCTACGGACCGTCAATAGGTCGACGGACCGTCGATGGCTCTGTAGGTCATCACTTCTGCACTAATTTTAGCATAGTTTTTAGCATTTCCGTTCTGAATATTTTTCTTGCAAACACAGATAAAAAGGCATTAAAATTACTACAAAAAAGGCCTTAGACACACACTAAACTTAAGAAAAAAGCATTGAAAGTACCGTGAAACCACTGTACATCAACACCCTCAACTTAAATTTGTTTTTTGTCCTCAAGCGACACACTAGGACACACCATAACACCTTTGTACAAAAGTATCTTCATTTAAGCTTTCACAATCATCTGGCTATCAATCCCGATTATTTTCATTGTTTTTATGCATGATATCACTCTTAGGCTCATTCATGTGGATCAGACCATGACACAGAATCACCACGCACCTCTCCTCTCCTCTTTTATCTCTCACCAAGGTATCAACTTTCCAATATTGCAACTAGTGTCCTCACATTAAAAACAACATACTCCTTTTTCACATAGTGATTTAAATTTGAGTATAAGGATTATTTTTTCAACACTCGCTCTCAGAACCACGTCACACCTAATTGATACTTATCCCATAGGCTTGCCCTTATTTTCACTTCTTTAAGTTCACCATATTAGACGCTCAAGATCACGATAGGACTTTCCTGGCTTGTAACGTAGGCTCAGGTTTAGGTAGGGTACATTTGGATGCATTTTAGTGACTTGTTGCCCTCCTTGACATAACTGCTAAGCGTGTAAGACCTCAAAAATGACATAGGTTAACTAGAGCCTAATATGTTGGTATTAGTGTTCTAAGGTCCTAAATATGTTTAATATGTGTTATAGAGGCAGTAGCTAAAATATTAGAGATGTTGGAAGTCAAACGTCAAGGGACGACTAAGACGTTTGACGACTAAGTCACCTAATTGTCTCTTATGTGGCTTTATGTGTTTATGTGTGTTTAATGGTGTTTTAAAGTTATTACTAGAGTTAATATAGCATTTATATGCAGTGGTTAAAGTTTCGTGAAGTTTGGAGGTCAAACGACCAAGAACGTTCAAGACATTCGAAAGATATGCCTTGAGTCGACCTTGTACGTCTAGGCGAGTTTCATTGAGTTTTATATGTTTGTTTTGGATGAAATTCATTTGAGAGGTGTTAAACTTGTATATGATCATATTTGGGTTGAAACAGTCCGGGAAAGTATCCCCAAGGACCATCAAAGTGTCCTTGAGGAAGGACCCAAAAGCTGGTGAGCAGGCTATCCCAGGCAGCCTTGGCGACGGAGCTGTCAACGGCCAGTAGTGGCTGTGACGCCCTGTCACAACATTCCGTCGTGGGGGAATTGTTCAAGGGTGTAGAGGGGACCCTTGGCAAGCCACTGGAGCTTGCAACGGATGGCCATGACGGGCCGTTGTACCCGTGACGCCCCATCACAAGTAGGTCGTCGCAAGCCTTGTCTCCTGCACAGATTTTTCTGCCAAGTTAGGGGTGAACTTGTAGATTCACCCCACGTCTAAGTAAGAGTTTAGGCGGTTTGTTTAGGGTCTTATGGGTATTTTAATTAACTATTTAAGTGGTTAACACCCTAAAGACTTCATTCTTCCAAATTGAAAACCCAAAACTCTTAGAATATTTCCCAAAACCTCCATTGAAGACTCCATTGAAGAGGCAGCTTGGTGATGGGTTCTTGAGTGGAAATTCTTCATCAAAGTGAAGGATTATCATCCTTGAGGTATGGCTTTTGATCCTTGAAACTTATTTCATCAAGGAGCCCAATCCTCAAAGTGTTTTACAAAGTTTTCTAAAGTGAATTGTCCAATTTCGGGATTCTACCATGGGTTCTTGCATAAATGATTTCTAAACATTGAATTATGATCTAATTGATATTGTATTGATGATTTCAACATAAATTACCTATGAACCCATGTGAATTGATGAACCCTAGTTTTGACTACTTTTTGGGTTACTTGATATTAAGCTAATGTTGATGAATTGTTGTGTAGTTTCTTATGGGCTTTCTAATGATATAAGAATTGTATTAAATTTATATATAATTGATCTTAGATTGTTAAACCTAGATTGAATTGATGTAGATTCATTGAGTTTTATGGTTATTGCTTTGAATTATTGTTCATGGCCATGGGTAAGGGCCTTGTGATGTTGAATTGGTTGATTTGGCATTGAATTGATATGTGGATATGGGTATGAAGGTATTCTGCCCCGTTTTCCTTAATTTGATATTAATTATACTTTGATTCTATTGTGATTGGTATGGTCCACTTACGGTGGCGGTGTTATGTGTTTTACTTGCAATTGATGTGGCCTTGTCGGCGTTACTTTATGCGATATTATGAGCATGGCCTTATTGGCAATTACTTGAAATTATGTGGCTATTTGTGTAGTTGATGATGTGAGTATGTCGTTACTTATCTACATGTGAAGTTATATAGTCATATATGTATTCTTCTAGTTATGTTGTCTTAAGTGATCATGTTAGACTTTGACTTTGACATTATGAATGTAGTGTTAGGTTAAGTCTTGGTTATCCCTACTTGACTTTATGAGTCTATGTGGAGTATATTAATGATGTTATGATGATATATAGGATGACTTGAAGATGTTAGGTTGTTTTAGAAGTGTTTCTAGAATGGCTTGTATGATGGGTTAAAAGTGAAGTATGTGATGTCTTGTCTTAGTTGACTTATATCACTTGCTTGATGTATATATGATTATGGATATGTGATGTCTTGATATAGGGTGTCATAACTCTTAGACTTGAATAAATAAATAAGTGAGGCCTTAATGATAAAAAGGTCAAACTATGTGGAACCTTGAACTTAGTGGCGAGGTTATGAATTGTGAAGTAGTTAGCCGTAATGGTATCCTTCATGTGATGAGTGATGTACTTAAGGTTGATTGGCTGGAATGGCATCATATTATACCTTAGGTAAATCGCTATGAGCTTCTTGTCGCCAAAGTGAGTTATGCCCTAGTGGACCTTGCTTTGGTAGGGTGAATGTAAAGGGGGTCATGAACTAGATATGGGACCTATTTATATGAACCTTAATGTGAATTAATCTATGAGAAATAAGGCTAGCACCGTGTGAGTATGACTAAGGGGGAAGTGGATTAAATTAAATAAGAGATTGAATGCTTCGTACGCCCTTCATATTCCTTAACCATGTGCCTACATGGGATGTGTCCAAGTTCTACCATTGGCAAGTAGAACAACCTCATCGAAGTAGGATAGAACTTCGGATTCCATGTCTTGCTATCATGGTCTATGTCGGTTATTGCCTATTCTCATCATGTGGAATACCTATTAGCATTAGATAAGTTTATGAGGTTTAGGTGGTGGTATGGGACGCTATCTAGACATTGCACAATAGACTTTGAAGGTGTTATGTGCAGTTCCTAGGTTTTGTCCAAGACCATTATGTGAGTGTCTTAGGTGATGCTTTATGTGAGTGTCTTGTGTGATGTATGAGTCTTAATGAACTAATGAATTAATGACCTTTGTAGTAATTATGTAAATGAATGAGTACCTAATCTAAAGTGACTTAAGCATTCCTTAGCTAAAGTGTGAGGAGGGCATGAAAGGATGGTCTCTTCATGTCTTATCTTTGGAAGTCTTGAGGATGACTCTAGTTAGGGAAGTTGGTTGATCTTGTTGACATGATCTAAACCTTAGGAAGTCTTAAGGACTATTTAGGTAATCTTGGAGAGGTCACTACACTATGGACTTTATCTTCTTGATTTACTTAAGTAGGTCTTTTGATAGGCTTTGGAAAGAGAATGTCTTCTAATTTTAAGTGTTGGTGTGTTTAGTGAGAATGATTCTATTTGAGGTAGTCTATAGGATCTCTTGTGTGTGTGTGATAGAGATTGTATGGGCGGTCGCTCCACACTCACTCAAGTGAACCTTGGAAATCACCTTTGGTAGATGAATCTTACATAGATGTTGATGATTGTTTTCTAAGTATGTATGTGACTCATTGTAGGTAATCTTAAGGGTCGTTTAGGAACATCAAAATAGGGTGTATGGGCGTCTCTCTTTGTGTGACTTAAGTTAATCTTAGGATGACTTTAAGTGAGGGAATTACATGCTAGGAGATGTTAAAAGGAAGGTTTGGAATTCACTGTAACAGTGAAGGGACTTCACTGTAAAGTGAGCCTTTAAAATGTTATCTTTGGTTAATTGTTATATTATGTGTTTCTTAATTTCTAAATGATGTTCTTATGTTTAAACTAAGATTTCTAAATAAAAAGATGCATATTTCCAATAAAGTACGTTTTCATGATTTTATGCATATAGCCATACTTAGTACATGTGGTTGTACTAATTCCATGCTTTATTTTCTATCTATAGTTCTTGGTAGGTGAAGTGAAGACTTTGACTTTGAAGATCGTTCAAGGAGAAGTTGAAGTATGTCCTCAATTGAATCGAGGGCATATGTCTTTTATTGTTTTCTTTGAAGTATTGTAATAGACTATGTCTTTCTATTTTCGTATTGAAGTATGAGCCGTGTCCCAAAGTACTCTTGTGTCTTAATATGATGAGATTGAGACTTAGCATTTCTATTACTTATATATGAAAGAGATTTTTAAAGACTATATTATTTTTTGTGAAAAGTTTTAATTCCGCACTACTTTTCACTATGTATATGCAATGAATGATATGAATGAGGCTTGTCTTAGAACTCTGAGAGTTAGATGACGCCGGTCGCAATCCGAGATTGCACCCTATCTTCTAGGGTATGGTTTCGGGTTGTGACAAAGTTGGTATCAGAGCATAGGTTGGTGAAAGTAGTATTAGGTATCAAAAAGTCTCATCAAGTCACGTCTAGTAGAGTCTTGACCATCGGTGTGAATCGCGACACATCTATGGGCAAGAGGCTATAGGACGATAGAGTTTCCCTTCTTTTCTACTCCTATATTGTGCGGTAGAGTAAATGTTATGATTATCCTTCTTATGAGTTTCCTTGTGTTTGCTAGGAGATGAATACTAGAAGGATGGCCGCTAGAAGGTTTGAAGAGGAGAGGGTGAATGAGGAGATTCCTCAAGTTGAGCAAGTTGAGCAAGTTGAGCAAGGTGCTCAAGGTGCTCAAGGCGATCAAGTGCCTCCCCAAGGTGATCGTGTTCCTAATGTAGGAGGAGGTGATGAGGTACCGGAGTTGTCTAATAGGGTGATTGGAGAGGCTTTGATGGCTTTAGCTCAAGCCGTAACTACTCAAATCAATTTGAATATGGTGCCTAGGGTTATGGAGAGCACTATGACTTCTAGGTTGAGAGACTTTGTGAGGATGAATCCTCCTATCTTTCTTGGTTCCAAGGTGAATGGGGATCCCCAAGAGTTCCTTGATGTTGTGTACAAAGTTTTGAGTGCTATGGGGGTTACATCTAAGGACAAGGCGGAGTTGGCTTCTTATCAATTGAGAGTTGTGTCTCAAATTTGGTACACTCAATGGAAGGACAATAGGCCGGAAGATTCGGGTCCTATTGAGTGGGAAGAGTTTAAGGGAGCTTTTCTTGGCAAGTACTTTCCCCGAGAGAGAAGAGAAGTCAAGGTGGAGGAGTTTATTAATCTCAAGCAAGGCAATATGAGTGTTGAGGAGTACTCTTTGAAATTCTCAACATTGTCTAGGTATGCTCCTTCTGTTGTGTCCAATCCAAGAGACGAAATGAGTCGCTTTTGTACCGGAGTAGCCGATTTGGTGAAGGAAGAATGTCGTACCGCGATGCTTCATGATAATATGACCCTATCTAGACTCATGGTGTATGCACAATCTATTGAGGAGTCTAAACTTAGAAGGATGACTAGAAGTTCGAAAAGGGGTGTTGCTAGTGATCAAGAGCAACCTAGGTTCAAAAAGAGGATTCAAACTCAAGATGGACCTAGAGTTCCTAAGAAGAAGTTTGAGAAAGGAGGTGGTTCTAAGGATGGCAAGCCTACTTGTGAAAATTGTGGCAAAAGTCACTATGGTGAGTGCTTATTGGGTACCGGTAGTTGCTTTGGTTGTGGTAATGAAGGACATAAGGCTAGAGATTGTCCTATGATTGCTTCTAGGAAGGAGGGCAAGAGAGTTGATCCTAGTGTTCCAAAGGAAGATGCTCCAACTAAGAGGTGTTTCTATGCACTCCGCACTAGAATTGAGAAGTCGGGTGATGGTGATGATGATGTTGGTAAGTTCTTGTTTCTATTTTGATAGTATTAGTTCCTTCTAAGTGGGGGAGTATGATTAGTAGATGTGATAGAAGTCTTAGAAGTTGTTACATGTGCATGGTGTTTAGGAGTTTGGTTGAAATTGAATTTCATTTACTTCTTGCATTGTGTGTTTTATGAAGCTTTGAGCATGTTGTATGATGTGTTTACATGATGTTATCTTGCATATTAGCATGTCTATATAGAGAATTGCCTAAAAATTGCATTTTTGGAAAAAAATTGCTGAAATGACTGTTGCTTGATATAGTGTTCACTGTAAAGTTTTTGTAAAAATGGTTATTTGATCCTTTGGTCTAAAATTCTTGTTATGTGGTTATAACTGATGTATATGAGTATGATGTTGAATATAAAATGAGTTTTTGCTATTTGGATTGAAGCATGTGAGTTTAGTAGCATAACGCGTTATAGAATTGTCTTCTAGTTTCTTGTTGTGTTGTGAATCTCTTGATTATGTGAAATTGATAATTTCTTCTTGATAATGTGTTGTATGGTTTGGTTATGTGCTTCTAGTTGAGTCTCTTATCTTGGAAGTGTTCGGAGAGTGGCAAGTGTCATTCGAGGACGAATGTGTCAAAGTGGGGGAGATTGTAAGAACTCAAAAATGACATAGGTTAACTAGAGCCTAATATGTTGGTCTTAGTGTTATAAGGTCCTAAATATGTTTAATATGTGGTATAGAGGCAGTAGCTAAAATATTAGAGGTGTTGGAAGTCAAACGTCAAGGGACGACTAAGATGTTTGACGACTAAGTCACCTAATTGTCTCTTATGTGTATATATGTTTTTATGTGTGTTTCATGGTGTTTCAAGGTTCTTAATAGAGTTAATATAGCATGTATTGGCAGTGGTTAAAGTTTCGTGAAGTTTGGAGGTCAAACGACCAAGAACGTCCAAGGCATTCGAAAGATATGCCTTGAGTCGACCTTGTACGTCTAGGCGAGTTTAGTTGAGTTTTATATGTTCGTTTTGGACGAAATTCATGTGAGAGGTGTTAAACTTGTATATGATCATATTTGGGTTGGAAACATCCGGGAAATTATCCCCAAGGACCATCAAAGGGTCCTTGAGGAAGGACCCAAAAGCTGGTGAGCAGGCTGTCCCAGGCAGCCTTGGCGACGGAGCTGTGAACGGCCAGTAGTGGCTGTGACGCCCCGTCAAAAGGTTCCGTCGTGGGGGACTTGGTCAAGGGTGTAGAGGGGACCCTTGGAAAGCCACTGTAGCTTGCAATGGATGGCCATAACGGGCCGTTGCACCCGTGATGCCCCGTCACAAGCAGGTCGTCGCAAGCCTTGTCTCCTGCGCAGATTTTTCTGCCAAGTTAGGGGTGAACTTTTAAATTCATCCCACGTCTAAATAAGAGTTTAGGCGGTTTTTTTAGGGTCTTATGGGTATTTTAATTAACTATTTAAGTGGTTAACACCCTAACGACTTCATTCTTCCAAATTGAAAACCCAAAACTCTTAGAATATTTCCCAAAACCTCCATTGAAGACGCCATTGAAGAGGCAGCTTGGTGAGGGGTTCTTAAGTGGAAATTCTTAATCAAAGTGAAGGATTATCATCCTTTAGGTATGGCTTTTGATCCTTGAAACTTATTTCATCAAGGAGCCCAATCCTCAAAGTGTTTTACAAAGTTTTCTAAAGTGAATTGTCCAATTTCGGGATTCTACCATGGGTTCTTGCATAAATGATTTCTAAACATTGAATTATGATCTAATTGATATTGTATTGATGATTTCAACATAAATTACCTATGAACCCATGTGAATTGATGAACCCTAGTTTTGACTACTTTTTGGGTTACTTGATATTAAGCTAATGTTGATGAATTGTTGTGTAGTTTCTTATGGGCTTTCTAATGATATAAGAATTGTACTCAATTGATATATAATTGATATTAGATTGTTAAACCTAGATTGAATTTATGTAGATTCATTGAGTTTTATGGTTATTGCTTTGAATTATTGTTCATGGCCATGGGTAAGGGCCTTGTGATGTTGAATTGGTTGATTTGGCATTGAATTGAGATATGGATATTGGTATGAAGGTATGCTTCCCCGTTTTACTTAATTTGATATTAATTATACTTTGATTCTATTATGATTTGTATGGTCCACTAATGGTGGCGGTGTTATGTGTTTTATTTGCAATTGATGTGGCCTTGTCGGCGTTACTTTATGCGATATTATTAGCATGACCTTATTGTCAATTACTTGAAGTTATGTGGCTATTTGTGTAGTTGATGATGTGAGTATGTAATTACTTATCTACATGTGAAGTTATATAGTCATGTATGTATTCTTCTAGTTATGTTGCCTTAAGTGATCATGTTAGACTTTGACTTTGACATTATGAATGTAGTGTTAGGTTAAGTCTTGGTTATTCCTACTTGACTTTATGAGTCTATGTGGAGTATATTAATGATGTTATTATGATATATAGGATGACTTGAAGATGTTAGGTTGTTTTAGAAGTGTTTCTAGAATGGCTTGTATTATGGGTTAAACGTGAAGTATGTGATGTCTTGTCTTAGTTGACTTGTATATCTTGCTTGATGTATATATGATTATGGATATGCGATGTCTTGATATAGGGTGTCATAACTCTTAGTCTTGAATAAATAAATATAAGTGAGGCCTTAATGATAAGAAGGTCAAACTATGTGGAACCTTGAACTTAGTGGCGAGGATATGAATTGTGAAGTAGTTAGCCGTAATGGTATCCTTCATGTGATGAGTGATGTATTTAAGGTTTATTGGATGGAACGGCGTCATATCATACCTTAGGGAAATCTCTATGAGCTTCTTGTCGCCAAAGTGAGTTATGCCCTAGTGGACCTTGCTTTGGTAGGGTGAATGTAAAGGGGGTCATGAACTAGATATGGGACCTATTTATATGAACCTTAATGTGAATTAATCTATGAGAACTAAGGCTAGCACCGAGTGAGTATGAGTAAGGGGGAAGTGGATTCAATTAAATAAGAGATTGAATGCTTCGTACGTCCTTCATATTCCTTAACCATGTGCCTACATGGGATGTGTCCAAGTTCTACCATTGGCAAGTAGAACAACCTCATCGAAGTAGGATAGAACTTCGGATTCCATGTCTTGCTATCATGGTCTATGTTGGTTATTGACTATTCTCATCATGTGGAATACCTATTAGCATTAGATAAGTTTATGAGGTTTAGGTGGTGGTATGGGACTCTATCTTGACATTGCACAATAGACTTTGAAGGTGTTATATGGAGTTCCTAGGTCTTGTGCAAGACCATTATGTGAGTGTCTTATGTGATGCTTTATGTGAGTGTCTTATGTGATGTATGAGTCTTAATGAACTAATGAACTAATGACCTTTGTAGTAACTATGTAAATGAATGAGTACCTAATCTAAAGTGACTTAAGGATTCCTTAGCTAAAGTGTGAGGAGGGCATGAAAGGATGGTCTCTTCATGTCTTATCTTTGGAAGTCTTGAGGATGACTCTAGTTAGGGAAGTTGGTTAATCTTGTTGACATGATCTAAACCTTAGGAAGTCTTAAGGACTATTTAGGTAATCTTGGAGAGGTCACTACACTATGGACTTTATCTTCTTGATTTACTTAAGTAGGTCTTTTGATAGGCTTTGGAAAGAGAATGTCTTCTAATTTTAAGTGTTGGTGTGTTTAGTGAGAATGATTCTATTTGAGGTAGTCTATAGGATCTCTTGTGTGTGTGTGATAGATATTGTATGGGCGGTCGCTCCACACTTACTCAAGTGAACCTTGGAAATCACCTTTGGTAGATGAATCTTACATAGATGTTTATGATTGTTTTCTAAGTATGTCTGTGACTCATTGTAGGTAATCTTAAGGGTTTTTTAGGCACATCTAGAGAGGGTGTATGGGAGGTCTCTCTTTGTGTGACTGAAGTGAATCTTAGGATGACTTTAAGTGAGGGAATTACATGCTAGAAGATGTTAAAAGGAAGGTTTGGACTTCACTGTAACAGTGAAGGGACTTCACTGTACTGTGAAGTGAACTCACTGTAAAGTGAGCCTTTAAAATGTTATATTTGGTTATTGTTATCTTATGTGTTTCTTAATTGCTAAATGATGTTCTTATGTTTAAACTAAGATTTCTAAATGAAAAGATGCATATTTCCAATAAAGTACGTTTTCATGATTTTATGCATATAGTCATACTTAGTACATGTGGTTGTACTAATTCCATGTTTTATTTTCTATCTATAGTTCTTGGTAGGTGAAGAGTTTGTGAAGTGAAGACTTTGACTTAGAAGATCGTTCAAGGAGAAGTTGAAGTATGTCCTCAATTGACTCGAGGGCATATGTCTTTTATTGTTTTCTTTGAAGTATTGTAATAGACTATGTCTTTCTATTTTCGTATTGAAGTATGGGCCGTGTCCCAAAGTACTCTTGTGTCTTAAGATGATGAGATTGAGACTTAGCATTTCTATTACTTTTATATGAAAGAGATTTTTAAAGACTATATTATGTTTTGTGAAAAGTTTTAATTCCGCACTACTATTCTCTATGTATATGCAATGAATGATATGAATGAGGCTTGTCTTAGAACTCTGAGAATTCGATGACGCCGGTCGCAATTAGAGATTGCACCCTATCTTCTAGGGTATGGTTTCGGGTTGTGACAAAGCGTCCTACCTTTTCATCGTTTATTATGCCCTACTCTTCAGTTTCTTATATTCCTTTCCTTGCTCTTCTCCTTTCTTTTTCCTTTTGTGCAAATGACCCTTTTTTTTCTTCAAATTTTCAAATTTTTCACTTGACTTCAACTTTGATTGAGTCACTTTTCTTTTCTTCTTCCATTAATTCTTTCAACCCCGCTTCCGGAACATTCATCATAATAGCCACCCTCAACTCACAATACCCAAAGTTGCGTCAATGCCAGGACGAGCTTTGTTTCTGCATAAGCCACCCTCAACTTATGCTTTTGGCATAAGCTGAGGTGCACATGTCCATGGAGCGACCAGGGCCAAAACATTGTACCCAGAAAAGATGAGTTGGGGTAGAAAAGAAAGGTCCATTGTAAGGTCAAATTATTTGGATAAAAATGGATTAATTTCATTTGGTTTTCTTTCATTGAGTCTAAAGATTGACTATGTTGATCAAGGGCCTATGATCCTTTCCTGATTGTCTAACACATGTTACTTTTTGCAGGATTAACCGGGCAAGTTCTAGCTAGGTACCAACGGTGGACTATTAAACATTTCTCACACTCACTTAACACCTCATTACCCTACAAGATTATCGGACACCTAGTTCGAGCGTTAGATCGAGGGTCATGCAATGGTGTATCTCTATGTCATGCTTAGATCCAACACATTCAATATTCAGTTATGCCTAATCATGCAAGCATTCATTTTAGAACGGGATATCATTGTATTTTAGCCATCATGCTTCAGATTTCACACATGCTTTGTACTAGGTACTAACATGCCGGTTAACCAATAAAATAATCAATCTCTTGGGGGAAAAGAACACATGCAAGAAAACCCCAAGAGAGGATCATGAGTTGGGCTACTCAGACTTCACCCTAACACTCACATTCCATTTACCCCACCCCCAACAAGAAAGCATGCAATTCTCCCGAATGCATAAGAAAAATATAAAACAAGGTGGTAGGTGAAGCAAACTTGTGGCGCATAGCGCCGATGATCAACAAGGTGGCGGGTCTGGTTTCCCAGAACCCACTCCCTCAGTAGTAGCGACACCTTCAGTAGTGTCCGCAGCAATGATATTGTCACATCCGGGTTTAACCCCTAGACGTAACCGGCGTCGTCGTTCTCTTTGAGGACTAAGACAAGCCTCTTAGCCTCGTCATAGCATTCATCGATTAAAAATGCGAAGGAATTTATAACTTTTTATCTATAACTACTCGGAGGTTTACATAGACCTCTACATACACATAATCGTATTTATATCAAGTATACATAGACTTGTTCATATACAAAGATTACATAGTCTTCTACTTTTATTTCACCCATTTATATAGTAAAGAATAACAGTCATAAAAGCCGTCTCATCTCATAAATCATCTATCAAAGATAATAAATCTTGGGCATACCCTACATCAATACAAGAAGCCACATATAGGCTATAGACAACATCGTCTCAGACGAGTAATAGAGTCAATACAGAATTATAGTAACTAAGTAACATAGGAGTAAGATGTCGGCAACGCCCTCGGGAGAGTGAGGACCTACCACTTGGATGGTAAGATATTCAAGTCTTCCTTTCCAGCAATTCGGAGCAAGTTCAATGACCCAAACCTAAAATATTTGGGAAAAAGGGAAAGAAACGGGGTTAGTACTCCACATGTACTAAGTATGGAACCATATACAATTACCAATCAAATATACTTAGAAAAGGACATTTAAGAAAAATCATTATAATACATGTATACGAGTGAAGCATAGCAAAGCAAAGCATACTAACTATAACCTTCATAAAGTCACATGTGCAATGATCAAGTAAATTCCCATGACCCTTACTTAATCAAGTAACCTATCAAGACTACAATTAGCAATTATCCTTACCTAGCATACTCTCCCATTTCATGAAAACATTCTTCTTCAACCAAAGCAACAACCTTGTACTCATAAGCATGTTATTCAATGTACAAAGTTATTTACATTACATCACTACTTTACATACATAACATTGACCTCTCAAAGCTCCCATCAAGGCAAACTAGTGCGAGACTTAAGTAGAGTCCCATACCCCTACCTAAGCTATAGCCAAACCCTTTCAAGTTACTTCAATTAGTCTATATCTTATTCATTCATTTTAGCTTAGGGAAACCTTGCCTAAACCGACATAGGCCACATGAGCAAATGTGGAATCCGGTGTCATGAAACCTTACACCGATGGAAGGTGGTCTACCGGCCATAGTAGAACCCAACATAAACGTAGCTATCTAGGTGGATCCACTAGCTAGTATCCAATGGTGGCGACATAGTTGATGGAGCTTGGGGAAAAGAACCATGGACATATCGGCTCTACACCCTATTTGGGTCATGAGGCTATCCACCCCGTGAGAACCGTAGTGAACCCTACCTTTCCTTATATAAGAAAGTGTCACTCCCTCACATACAAGCTCACTCGATGCTAAACTAGGTCCCTTTATTGAAAAGCCTTTACTCTTATCATAATCATAAATATACATACCTATATATATATATCATAGCTCAATAAGAATTGTATGAGAAATAATCCTTTCATTAACAATTCATATAGGTGAAGTTAGCCCACGCACATCTCATCACAATAGGGCACATCTTTACATAACAACTTCCCTATATCATATACTCCTCGGATACCTCACAACCAACCTAAGCATTTCAATTCGATCATCATACCAACCTATCACCTTAAGCAAGGTTTACTTCAACACAACCTTATCACTTGATGACAAATAATTCACAATTTGAAGTAAGGATTTAGAATGATGAAGACTTACCAATACTTCTCCATAGTTCACCAATAAGGGCCTTACCATCAACCCATAGACCAACCCAATTTGGGTCATCATACCAATGTAATTCAATAGTCAACATAAGAACTAATTTAAGAGAAAGCACTATACCAAAAAGCAATACTAAATCAAAGCTTGGTAACATGATATCAAAGTCTATCTTCTTACCCTATATTCAATACTCAAGAATTAGGCATGAAGAACTTCCATTCATTACAATATACTCATGATCAAGGCAATAAAAACCATTAAAGATGATTTAAACCATAGTTAGATCAATTACATCAATCCAACCCAAATTCATATCAATCCCAATACCTAGGGTTAAAGGTTAGGGTCATTTCCCACAATCTAGACCAAACAACATCAATTCATCATAATCAAGCTACAATACATGATAATCTATTCATTATAACCCAAAGAATACATAAACAACTTAATTCATAACAACAATCTCGAAATTGGATGAAACCCATATGAAACTCAACGTTTGGAAAGTCTTTGAAGGAGACCTTTGAGGAAAGAAGTCTCAAAGGTGAATTAGATCCGATACCTTAAGGTTTGATGACGTTTTCATGGTGAATTTCATGCTAAATCAGCCCCCAATGATCTTCCCAAGCTATTCTTCAATGGAGTCTTCCAATAGAGAGAGAAAGTAGAGAGAAGGAAGAGAGTTTTGTTTGGAGAATTGTGCTTAGGTTAATGAAGGTTGGGGTACTTATAGTGGGGTCTTAAGTCACTTAATTAGTCTTCCCTTAATCCTCTAATTACCCCTAAGACACTTAATAAAATAATTAACTAAGACTTAAATCCCTGAAAACACTACAGGCCCTCCACGACGGCTCCCCAATAACGCGCCGTCGTGGGTGTGACGGACAGGCCCTCCTCCGTCCTGCACGTCCGTCGCGCTGGTCAGAGACTGTGCAGGCGGAGGCTTTCTTCCCAGCAGCTAAGGCTGGCACGACGGTGGCCTAGACGCCCTGTCGCGCCTGTGATGCCCCGTCATTGGGTCCGTCGTGGCCTACTGTCTCAAGGGTCCTCCTCGAGGGTCCTTAGTTGATCCTCGGAGAGTCGTACCCTAACTTTTCCAATATGAAACCATCCCATACTATGCGTTACACCTATTGTTACAAACGTTTACTAAATTCCGACTCTTTAACTTGATCAAACTAAAAGGACACTCTAGCCCTCTTATGAACCAACTTATCGGACGTTATGGACGTTTTGGTCCCAAAGCACTTCAATGAGTCCATCTACGCCTAATTTCGATAGAAACAATGGTTTAGACCTTAAGAAGCCTGTTTAAGTCTTACCACATGACTTTGGGATTTCGAAATGTTACATTATCCCCCCCTTAGGAACATTCATCCCCGAATGACACCAAACACTCTTTAAATGAGGGAAGAGACTCAAGACTAGCAGCTCAACAATTTGACAATATCAAATTTGCATGAATCACATCATTTCAATAAAACATTTCAAAACATCAATTTATCATGCATAAGCTCAAAGTTTCCTCATGAGATACTTTCTACTCACAACCCACATGAGCTCAATCAGTTGATATACAAGTCACTTAGCACAAAGTTCATCTTATCAATATGCTTAATATAACATCTACAAGGATTCACTATATCACAATACACGACTTGACTCAAATATGAAAAAAGCAAAGCAAATTTCAAATTTATTTAAGGTCACCTTACAGTGCCTTCATTGTCAAGTCTCAAAACTACGAATTTTGAAGAAGTTCACCAAAACACCATAGGTTCACAATATCTAGCATAATTATATCATTATAAAGAATAACGAACCTTAATCATCAAAAAGATGAGGATAGCGGGTTTTCATGTCGGCCTCGGCCTCCCATGTTGCACCCTCAACTAGGTGGTTCTTCTATAACACTTTTACGAAAACCACCTCCTTGTTCCTCAACCTTTTCACTTGCCTATCAAGGATTCGGATAGGAACCTCCTCATAAGAGAGGTTATCCTTGACTCCAAGGCCTTCAACATGAAGAATTGACTCGGGATCCCCGACACACTTCTTTAACATAGAGACATGGAAAACCGGATGAACCGAAGCTAAATCATTAGGTAGCTTTAAACGATAGGCAACTTTACCAATCCTTTCCAAAATCTCATAGGTACCCACGTAACGAGGGCTCAACTTCCCTTTCTTGCCAAATCTTACCACACCCTTCATAGGTGAAATCTACAAATACACCTTGTCACCCTCTTCAAACTCTAAATCCCTCCTTCTATTGTCGGCATAGGACTTTTGTCGACTATAGGCTGTTTGTAACCTATTTCTTATGATATGTACATTCTCCATTGTCCTATAAATCAAGTCGGGACCAAAGATCAATGATTCACAAACTTCAAACCATCCTATAGGAGACCTACACCTCCTACCATACAAGGCTTCATAAGGAGCCATGGAGATGGATGAGTGAAAACTATTATTACACGCAAACTGCACCAAAGGCAAGTGCTTATCCCAACTTCCTTTAAAATCAATAATGCAAGCTCTAAGCATATCTTCAAGAGTTTGAATTGTGCGTTCCGCTTGACCATCCGTTTGAGGATGAAAGGCGGTACTCAATTTCACCTTAGTACCCAAACCTTTTTGGAAAGACTTCCAAAACCTAGAAGTGAATTGTGCACCCCGATCCGAAATGATGGAGAACGGGATACCATGACGACACACAATCTCATCTATGAAGATCTTCGCATAATTCTCCGCCGAATACATAGATTTGACGGGATTAAAATGAGCGAACTTAGTCAATCTATCAACAATCACCAATGTAGAATTATATGACTTTTGAGTCCGAGGCAATCCTACCACAAAGTCCATATTAATGTCTTCCCACTTCCAAGTAGGAATTTGGATCTCTTGTAGTAAGCCACCCGGCTTTTAAAGTTCCGCCTTCACCTGTTGGCAATTTGGACACTTAGCAACAAATTCCGCTATGTCCTTCTTCAAACCTTCCCACCAATATATTTCTCGAAGGTCATGATACATCTTAGTAGATACTTGATGGATGGAATAGTGCCATCCATGGGCTTCATCAAGGATCCGATCCCTCAATCCATCAACATCAGGAACACATAACCTCCCTTGGTACCTCAACACACCATCTCCTCCTAAGGAGAAAGACTCATTCGTCTTGCCAAGAACAGATTCCTTCAACTCCATCAATAGTTGATCAAGGTGTTGTTTGGACTTTACCTCCACCACCAATGATGATTCAGAGCTATGATGAACCATTGCACCTCCATTTAGAGAACTCTCTAAACGAACACCCAATCTAGCCAAACCATGAACATCTTTCACTAATTCTTTCTTATCATCATCAAAATGGGACACACTACCCATAGTCAAATGGCTCAGAGCATCCGCCACCACATTGGCCTTGCCAGGGTGATATAGGACACTCATATCATAATCCTTCAACAATTCTAACCACCTTCTTTGTCGGAGGTTCAAATCTTTTTGAGTAAACACATATTGAAGACTCTTATGATCGGTGAAAACATCCACATGGACACCATACAAGTAATGTCTCCATATATTCAAAGCAAATATTACGGCCGCTAATTCAAGGTCATGAGTGGGGTAATTTCTCTCATGAACCTTAAGTTGCCGTGAAGCATAGGCAATCACCTTCCCATTTTGCATAAGCACACACCCAAAACCTATGCGGGATGCATCATAATATACAACGAACCCTTTAGAACCTTCCGGTAAAGTTAATACCGGAGCTGAAGTAAGCCTATCTTTCAACAGTTGGAAACTCTTAACGCAGGTCTCCGACCACTTAAACTTTTTACCTTTTTGAGTTAATGAAGTCAATGGAGATGCAATGGATTAAAAACCTTCTACAAACCTTCGATAATAGCCTCCTAGACCCAAGAAACTCCTAATGTCAGTTGGGGTCAAGGGTCTAGGCCAGTTTCTTACCGCATCAGTTTTCCTTGGGTCCACCTCAACTCCCTCACTAGAGATGATGTGCCCAAGAAACGCTACCGACCTCAACCAAAACTCACACTTGCTATACTTGGCGAACAATTTATGCTCTTTAAGGGTTTGCAATACTACCCTTAGATGACTCATGTGATCAACCTCAGTCTTCGAATACACCAAGATATCATCAATAATTACAATAACAAATGCATCAAGGTAACTTTGAAACACTCTATTCATTAGGTCCATGAAGGCCGCCGGAGCATTTGTGAGACCAAAGGACATAAACACGAACTCATAATGCCCATACCTAGTCCGAAAGGCCTTCTTTGGAATATCTTCATTTCTCATCCTAAGCTGGTGATACCCTGACCTCAAGTCAATTTTGGAGAAGTAACTCGCTCCTTGGAGTTGATCAAATAAATCATCAATGCGAGGAAGAGGATACTTGTTCTTGATAGTAACCTTGTTGAGTTGGCGGTAGTCAATACACATTCTCAAGGACCCATATTTCTTTTTCACGAACAAAACTGGAGCACCCCATGGAGAAATGCTAGGCCTTATAAAGCCCTTGTCTAGCAAATCTTTATGTTGTGCCTTCAACTCCTTTAACTCGGTCGGAGCCATTCTATAAGGAGGAATAGAGATAGGGTTTGTTTCCGGTAGCAAATCAATACCGAAATCGATTTCCCGTTTGGGAGGAATGCCGGGAAGGTCATCAGGAAAGACCTCCGTAAATTCACTCACCACGGGGACCGACTCAATAGGAGGAACTTCGGAATCGACTTCTTCGACTCTCACAATATGATAAACACACCCCTTTGAGATCATTTTACGCGCTTTTAGACATGATATGAAACGACCTCTTGGAAGAGAGTTTCCACCCTTCCACTCAAAAATGGGTTCATTTGGGAAACTAAACCTCACAACTTTAGTTCTACAATCAATAGAAGTGAAGCTAGCATGTAACCAATCCATACCCAAAATGACATCAAAATCAAGCATGTATAGTTCAACTATATCGACATGAGAAACTCTATGGGGTATTGAAATGGGACAATTTCGATAGACTCTTTTTTCTACAACTGACTCACCCACCGGAGTAGACACCAAAATAGGTTCAAGCAAAACATCGGGTAAAGTATTGAACTTTTTAGCTACTAAGGGAGTAACGAAAGACAAAGTAGCACCCGGATCTAGCAAAGCAAACACATCAATAGCAAAGATTTGTAACATACCGGTCACCACATAGGGAGAGGCCTCTTGATCATCTCTCGAACGAAAAGCATAAAAGCGGTTCTTTTTGGGAACATCATTAGAACCACTTGGCTGACCACCCCTCTCTTGCCCTTTAGCATTTGGACAATCCCGCACTTTGTGACCAATCTTTCCACAACCAAAGCATTTGTCCGAACCTAGGAGGCAAACACCTAAATGCTTCTTCCCACATTCCTTGCAAGGTGGATTCTCATTAGACGAGTTCCCACTTTTCCCTTTTTGAACTCTTGGCCTAGGGACCTTCTCATCCCTAGCCTTGGGAAATTTGGATGGAACTTGATTTGAGAACCTTTTCTTGAATCTAGGCTTGTCTTGAATTCCAAACCTATCTTTAGTAGTTCCACTCTCGAAAGACCTTGCCCTTCTTCAATCCTTATCCTTATCCTTCCTTTTTGCTCTATCCTCCTCAACCCTTTTTGCATGAACCATGAGAAGACCAATATTCATGTTATCATGAAGCATAGCCGATTGACATTCTTCTTGCAAATCATCCGACACACCTGTCACGAATCGACTCATCTCGTCTCTAGGATCGGAGACCAAGGAAGGAGCATATTTAGCCAATTGAATGAACTTCAAAGAGTACTCATGAACACTCTTTTCTTCTTGGCGGAGATTGATGAACTCCACCACCTTAGTTTCCCTCATCTCTCTAGGGAAGAACCGATCAAGAAGAGCCCTTTTGAACAACTCCCAAGTCACTGGCCCAATTTGAAGTGGCCTATTATCTTTCCATTGCACATGCCATGTCTGAACCACATCCTTGAGTTGGTATGAGGCCAACTCGGCATTCTCACTAGAAGACAACCCCATAGCACACAAAATCTTATAAACCTCATCAATGAATTCTTGAGGGTCTTCATCAACCTTAGACCCATAGAAGATAGGAGGATTCATTCGGGTGAAGTCCCTAAGTCGGGAAGCCATAGTTTGCTCATTAACTCTAGCTTACAAATCCCTATTAGCTTGGGCAGTCATGGCTTGGGCTTGCACCATTGCGGCTTGAGCTTGAGTAGTCATGGCTTGAGCCATTTGAGCAAGAATAGCCCTCATCTGAGCCTCTTCCATAGGTGGAGGATCAACGGGAACCTGATCATCAACAACAATCTCTTCAAGGGAAGGAACTGGATCACCACGGGGAGGGATTCCCGCAGCAGCAATCTCCTCCTCAAGTCTTCTGGCTGCATTCCTTCTAGTATTCATTTCCTATAACCAAAACACAAGGTTTAGGCAAATACATATACGATGTACATTCTAGAGGCACGATATGGATTTCCAACAATGAGAGTGATTCCTAAGCATCAAATAAGTTCCTATTCATAAGTGTGGCGCGCTTCACAATTATGAATACAAACCTATATAACGTGGTTGAGAGAGACGTTAACATCAAGGATATTCAACCTCATGCTCTGATACCAAGTTTTTCACATCCGAGTTTACCCCCTAGACGTAACCAGCGTCGTCGTCCTCTTTGAGGACTAAGACAAGCCTCTTAGCCTCGTTATAGCATTCATCGATTAAAAATGTGAAGGAATTTAAAACTTTTTATCTATAACTACTGGGAGGTTTACATAGACCTCTACATACACATAATCGTATTTATATCAAGTATACCTAACTTGTTCATATACGAAGATTACACAGTCTTCTACTTTTATTTCACCCAATTATAAAGTAAAGACTAATAGTCATAAAAGCCGTCTCATCTCATAAACCATCTATCAAAGACAATAAATCTTAGGCATAGCCCTACATCAATACAAGAAGCCACATATAGGCTATAGAGAACATCATCTCAGACGAGTAATAGAGTCAATACAGAATTATAGTAACTAAGTAACATAGGAGTAAGATGTCGGCAATGCCCTTGGGAGAGTGAGGACCTACCACTTGGATGGTAAGATATCCAAGTCTTCCTTTCCAGCAATTCGGAGCAAGTTCAACGACCCGAACCTAAACTATTTGAGAAAAAGGGAAAGAAACGGGGTTAGTACTCCACATGTACTAAGTATGGAACCATATATACAATTACCAATCAAATATACTTAGAAAAGGACATTTAAGAAAAATCATTATTGTCACGCCTCAAAACCCATTAAGACGGACAGGCACCCGATGCCCTAAAGGCCCGAGAGAACCAACCTGCAACCTGTTCTTACTGAGCATATACTATAACAATTGAGACAAGTTAACTTTGGATGCAGCGATACAAACCAACGTAAGTAGATCCAAAAGTTATATACAAGACTTGGCCGTTTAGGCCACAACTCCTTAAGACACAACTGAACCATGTACATACGTCTACAAAGCCTCTAAAAGATAAAAGACTAGAGTAGGTCGGGACAGACCCCGCCTTACCCTTAACTACGATACAATACCAAACGAATTTACCAAGGACTTAAATAAGCTCCGAATCAACTTGGAGCTCACCAAAAGTAGCAGAATTTCGAGTGCTCCTACTGAAGATGTCTACTAGCTGGAGTAACCGAGCCTGCAGATGAAAATTCAGCGTCCGCCAATACGGACGTCAGTAACGAAAAAAGGACTGAATATGTAGGCAAAAAGTATATGTAATACAAGGCCACAAATGAAATCAAGGTAGCAACATATGAGTGCATAGATTAGGAGAGAAGACCACCTTTGCTTACTCTTTGGAATCAAAGTAAACTAGATTCTTTTCTTTAATTCTTTGTATGTTATAATCTTTTGTTGGGCATGGATACAAGTGACCAGCTGATAAGTGGTAGAAGAGATGACCCATCTAGGCGGAATTAACCCCCCCTGGATGCGGTCCTCATAATTACACAACTTGGGATCGGCCCATGCTAGGCTTTCGCCCCTGAGCTGCCACCCTTCTCTACCAATAGGGATCGGCCCATGCTAGCCTTTTGCCCCTAAGCTGCCACCCTTAATTAAAATAGATTTCTTCACTTAGATTCTTTAATCTTTGAGATTATTGTTAATCAGTTCATAACTCTTTTGAGATGTAATTTTGGATAATCGTAACATTTTGAGATGTTGATTTGGTGGTCATAATCATCTTGGAGACATGAAATTATGGAACAGTAGTGGAATACATGAAAACAATACTTTGAGGCAGTAAAAATGACATAAGGAGCTATGAAACATCAACACCTTACTTTAAGACCTTAATGGCACAATTGACTTCAATTGGCTTAGGAGAAGGATTCATCAAACTTTCTTTTGCAAATACCATTTCTATAACAGCACAAGGGAAAATTACACAAGTATAGAGTAGTGAACATATAATGAAGTAGTTCCATGTACTTAGAATGGGAAAGAAATATTGTTAGCTATTTGGAGATAGTACGCTGCCACCATGCTTTCTTTTCTAGAAATAGAACTTATGAGAATCACTTCATTGATATTAATTGCAGGTGGCAGATTTCATGCCAAAAGGATATA
>JABWTJ010001057.1:195477-252249 GCA_016801875.1 Solanum sitiens
GGGCCAAGTGGCAGATTTTGGCTGTTGGGCCTTCTTTCATTCACATTTTCTTTAATAGGTTTGGGCTTCAAATGAGCCCCTAAATATAAGCCTAAATCTGGTCAATCAAACTTGGGCCCTTTAACTATAATATAGATCAAGTAGGTGATGCAACTGCTAGCTCAATTACCACCTTACTATAATTACTTAAATACTTTCCATCGGAGTTAACTTGCAATACATATGCTAAAACGTGCAAGGCATTACATCACCTTCCAAGCTAGTTTAAACCAACACTAATCATGTAAGAAACATGATCCCTCACCTACACTATAAGTATATGTCAAGTATAACATGAATAGAACTACCACATACAAAAATACAGGCCGTTACAACAAGTGACCAGCTGATCAGTGGTAGAAGAGGATGACCCATGCTAGGCGTATTAACCCCTGGGATGCGGTCCTCATAATTACACAACTTGGGATCGGCCCATGCTAGGCTTTTGCCCCTGAGCTGCCACCCTTCTATACCAATAGGGATCGGCCCATGCTAGGCTTTCGCCCCTGAGCTGCCACCCTTAATTATATAGATTCCTTCACTTAGATTCTTTAATCTTTGAGATTATTGTTAATCAGTTCATAACTCTTTTGAGATATTATTTTGGATAATCATAACACTTTTGAGATGTTGATTTGGTGGTCATAATCATCTTGGAGATATGGAAATACGGAACAGTAATGGAATACATGAAAATAATACTTTGAGGCAGTAACAATGACATAAGGAGCTATGAAACATCAACACCTTACTTTAAGACCTTAATGGCACAATTGACTTCAATTGGCTTAGGAGAGGGATTCATCAAACTTTGCTTTGCAAATACCATTTCTATAACAGCACAAGGGGAATAATGTCACAAGTATAGAGTAGTGAACATATAATGAAGTAGTTCTATGTACTTAGAATGGGAAAAGAAATATTGTTAGCTATTTGGAGATAGTACGCTGCCACTATGCTTCCTTTTCTAGAAATAGAACTTATGGGAAACACTTCATTGATATTAATTGCAGGTGCCAGATTTCATGCCAAAAGGATATAGAATCGAATAGCCTTACATACCTTATTTTTCTGACCAATACTACTATCACGATTCAGCCTTCCTTTTTGGGTGCTAATCTACAACATAAATCATGATTAAGCTAACATCAGCAGCTAATCACAATAAGGTCCTCGAAAACAGTAGCTAAAATTTTGATGGAAATCAGGCCCATACAACCCTTACATAAATGGTGAACCACCACACCCTTCCTCTACACATTAATACAACTTCATACATCATCTTCCAAGATACCCAAACTTCCCTCAACAACAATATTCATAAGGCAGCCACTATCAATCTCAAATCTTTCAGCATAATAGGAGAATATTGACTCAAAGATCTATCACAATCCATAAATTCTTGATAAATATATACAAAATTCTCCACTCCAAACATGATCAAAGAGAAGAAATCAAATGGGTTGAAGTCTTACCTTAATTCTGGAAATTTATCCTCTAAACTTGTACTTCAAGAATTCAAACTCTCCTTCAAACTTCTTACTTGAAAATGAGACAGCACTCAAGAATCCCTAAGGTGTTTTAGGGCTGCTTATTGAAGCCAAGAGAGACCAAAAAAAAACTTAGGAAATCTGAAATTTTGCAAGTTCAAATTGGAGAAAATAGACTTGATCCTTATCCTTTGAAAAAGGAGGTGTTATGGCCGACATTCTTGACCAATTTTGGGCCATATAATGTCAAGTAGGTGTCCCACCTGCTTGTCCTTTTAACTTGGGCCTTTTTGGACTCAAGATTATTGGACCTTGGCTGTCCATTTTCCCTTTGTTCTTATATTCAACTTGGGATAGATTAATGCAAGTAGGTGGTACACACTTGGCCCAATAACATGGTAAAACAAATCTTAGGAGGTGATGCACTTACCTAGTTTCACTTGGGCTTTATCCATAATGGGCCAATTGGCAGATTTGGCTGCTGGGCTTTCTTTCATTCACAATTTTTTTAATAGGTTTGGGCTTCAAATGAGCCCCTAAATATAAGACTAAATCTGGTAAATCAAATTTGGCCCCTTTAACTATAATATAGCTCAAGTAGGTGATGCAACAGCTAGCTCAATTACACCTTACTATAATTACTTAAATACTTTCCATCGGAGTTAACTTGCAATACATATGCTGAAACGTGCAAGGCATTACATCACCTTCCGAGCTAGTTTAAACCAACACTAATCATATAAGAAACATGATCCCTCACCTACACTATAAGTCTATGTCAAGTATAACATGAATAGAACTACCACATACAAAATACAGGCCGTTACATGAAATCCTGAGAAACTTTATCCTTCCCATTTTAGATTCATTCCGCTTGTTCTTGGTCTACAAAGAATCATCATAACATGGGAATCGACAAACAATCGCTAATTACCCGAAACTATAATAATTCTATGAACCCTAGATCATAACCATGATCCCAAGTATCTAATTTAGGGTTGTTTCCACCATAGAATCTATATCAAAACCCTCCACATCAATATAAACCCATTATATTATTTTCAGCAAATTGAAAAAAACTTATCGGGGAGTGAAAAACTTACCTTTAGCCTCAAGAATGGTGAAAAATGAGTAGGAGTCGTCTGGGTTCGTTCCTTAGCTCAAAATTTTGAAAAGTGCACAATAAGGTCGTTTAGGGAATTATTAACGACCTTAAGTCGGGACTCCGCTAGAGCGGCAAAAAGCAGCGCAAAGCGGGTTACACGAGACACTTAGCTATTTAATGAAGTCCAAAATTCTCATTTCACAACACCCCCCTAACCTACACAGCTCAGAAAGTACCTTTCACACGCCAAGATCAATTCCGGGAGTTCTACTCGCTCGATTTCATTTCATTAAAGTCGTACGGATTCTTTAACGACTTATCTAACTACTCATGCAATCAAAACCATAAATGATTTGCCTGATTGTTTTTAGATTTCCCTACACATCAAAGTCATTGATTTCATCCAAATCTTGACTAGGTTGGGAAAAAATCAAATACTGCGAAAACAATTTCCCACCCAAAATTTTCTCTCTTGACTTTTCTGTAACGACGAAACCCGATCGTTACACTTATGATGTCATAACAGGAGAGACACAATATCGTGGATTTCATCATTCAAGCTTTTGGAAAAGAAGATTTCCTTTAGAGGGCTTCTCAATTCATATTTATAAATAAAGCTTAGTAAAGCTTAAAATACCTTAATTAATTCACCCACATTAATATTTAAAAAAAAATAATCTAAGAGAAATTGTTTAATGAAAATTAGGCAGATTCATTTCTTTTGTTCACTTAATATTATTTTAATCAAGGCTATATTAACTTTATAATTTTTATTACTTTATATTTGATATTATTATTGAAGAGGAGCAACTTCATTTGAAAACTTTTGATGATATGTGAAGCATTCAACACAATCGGTTTTTGGGCCTTTTTTGGACTTACTTTTTTATATGTATATAATCTCCTTTGTTTTATAGATTTTTAAAAAAGTAGACAATGTATTTTAAATTTTTTATTGATTCACTATCGAAAAAAAACAATTTTTATTTTAGTGGTATCCAATTTAATTTATTTATTTATTTATTGCGACTCAAACAGGAGACAACTACAAAATTACATAAATTATGATCAGTAATTATAATAACTTTATACTACACTACTTCTATTTATATTTGAATAAAATTCTAAGTGGTTTAAAACAATAAAATAACCAAATCTAAAGTAGTCTAAAATTAAGTTTAAAGTTAAACCACCCTTATTTAGGAGCCTAATTCATACCTATTCACAAAAACGTTTTCATTATTTTAAGTTTTCCATATTTTAGGAGTGTTCTCATATAATTAGGACTCATATTTTTATTTTTGTTCTGTTTCAGGATAACTTAATAAACAAAACCTTTTAACAACTCCTAGATGATTTAGCCAATAATTTTAGGGTTTATATCATACTTAATATTGAATAACATTAAGAAAATAGTATAATAATTGAAGGAAAATAGTGACGACATAACATTTTTATTAATGTTATTGTGCGTTTGAAGTTCACAGAAAACCAAAAGGGTTTGACATGTTGTGTTTCACATTGAGTTTAAGGTTAAGTGAAAGGGTTCAAAATACAAACGCTTACAAGTAAAAGGGTTCATTAGACCGTTTCGTCTAATGAGAATTAGAATGAATTATCTCATTCTTTACAAAATGATAAAGGATGAAAAAGAGTTTCGAATTTATGTCTTGTCTTTATGTTCATTAAATTAGGAGAGAAATTTAGTGTAGTAAATAAATATTTTCTTCTAAAGTAATGTATATACCTGATGAATAGATATTTTACCTCAAAAAAGAGGATTTAAAAATATTGACAAAAGTTAACTTCAAAACGAAGAAGAGTCTAAAATGCCCCTCAAGTACTTTAATTGGTACAAAATTACTATCCACCACCTATCAGCCCTAAAATACCCTTCGTGCCTACCTTTCGGCTAAAAAATACCCTTGATGTTAATCCTTTGACTCATACTTGTCTTATTTTTGATAGCTCCCTTAAGATAAAATTATAAAATATTTATTTATTATATTTCTTAATATGATTGGTCCAAATTTAAACACTTCTCAAATTAATGATATAAGTGTTGTAAAACTAAAGCAAAATAAGACAAGAAATGAAGCAATATAAGACAATAGATATAGAAGATGAAAACAATAGAAATAGGGAGACAAAAGATGACATCTTTTCTTATTCATCAAATCTTCAAGTGTATATAATATGAACCCTTATGCCTATATTTATAGTGTAACATAGAGACATACAAAAGTTTAGTCATAAACATGAATATAATGGGGAGGTTAGGAAAGTGAAAGGTTACAAGAATAATGGTTATAAAGGTAGAGGTTATGGAGGTTATGATCATCTTCATAATGAGGAAAATAGTGGAGATAATGGGTGAATAACTTCTTAGTGTAGTAGACATCCACACTATAATATTTTATAACACTCCCCCTTGGATGTCCATAGATAATATGCCTCGTTAAAATCTTACTAGGAAAAAACCCTATGGGAAAAAATCCTAGTGAAGGAAAAAGAGTACACATATCTCTTAATACGCTTGAATGTTGTCTCGTTAAAAACCTTACCATGAAAACCCATTTGGGACAAAAACATGGTTAAGGAAAAAAGTACAATGCGTATTTTTCTCCCCCTGATAAAACTTTACTGAATATGTTGGAGACGATACATTCCGATCCTATATCACAACTTCTCAAATATTGATGTTGATAATCCTTAGAGAATAAGTTTATAAGATTATCACTTGAACGAGCCTTTGAACGTCTATCTCACCATTTTGTTGAAGATCATGTGAAAAAGACTTTTGGTGAACTATGTTGTGTCTGCTATCCTTTGATTGTATCCTCCATTCAATTAAGATATATATTATTTCGTATATGATGGCTGTAATATTCTTTGTCAATGAAAAATTACATATTTTATGAATATGATAGACATGATTCCAACCAAACACACCCCCGACTTACTTCATAGGTCAATATGATTTGAAGAATTGGTTACTAATTTTTGTTGAATGCTAAGATTTTGTTGTGCCTCCATATGTAAGCAAATAGGTCATTTGCGATCGAGCTTTATGTAGATCAAATAAATATTTTGCATCTACATAATTAAATCATTTCTGACTCGTGAGAGATTGATCAATTTTATTGAAGCTCGTCTTTTCTTCTCAAAGAAAGTCGCACATTTTCTAGCATTTGCATAAATATCAATCTGTAAGTGCACCAATTGCACTAATACATGACACTTTAAATCATTTTCATGAGGTTGAAAAGATCCTTTCTTTGTGTTAAACAATCTCAAAATTATTGAGTATTCAATTGAATAGCTTTAAGACCTTTTAAATTTTTTAAGGATTTTTATATAACCTTCATCGTCTAGTTAGACGTAATAATCATTCATTATGCATATTCAAGTATTTCATCTATTGCCAGACTGAAACAAGTTTCATTGCATTCACCATTGGAGAACATATCTCCATTTAATAATGTCAGGACTACTGCGAAAATTCTTTCTGCCCCGAGGCATGAACCGTACTTTATATCTTACGGTTATACTTTCACATAATGATTCATTTGTACCCTCACTGACATATATTTTGATTATGAACTATATTTTCAAAAGCATCACTTTTCTAAGTAAAACAAAATATAGTTGAATAGTGTTAATCATTTATCTATCCACACTATATGACAAGTTCGAATTTAAGATACTCGTAATTTATTTATAGCACTGAGTGCTGCATCATATAAAATATACTGTCGACGACCATTTTGATATCGATTCCAATACGACATAACTTATCGAGATCTCATCATTTTTCATTATTTTCAGGTACATGAACCTTTGCCAAGGTTTTATGAAATGTTATGTCATAGTGTTCTTCAAAGCACTTGCCTTATTAGCAATGACCATTTTGATAATTTGCTCCTCTCCTTTATCAAGAAATGTTACATTTGGAATCGATTGTCTATCACGCTTCAGGCGTACCATAGACTCTGTCGTTCAAGGACTATTTATTGGAGCATTTGCAACTTAACTAAAATATTAGGTCAGCAAATACATCTGGAAAATTACTTGCAACATTTTGGAAATTAATTATCTTTTGAACTTCAAGTTCACATTTTTTTAGCGAGGATCTAGATAATTCATCCCACACATAATTTTCAGCTGCTACACATGTCTCCCGCTAATGTTAGGAAATCTAACATTCACCCTCAACCTCATTTGGGGATCCATCTTGATGCGTGGAGCAATAAAAACATATGTGCGCACATCAAATTTTTAGATGGAAATTATTTGGTTCCTGACCTTGAACCAATTGTGTTGGGAGAACCTTGTTGGCTTGATGCATACATGTTAAATAAACTCATCTCATACCAAATTTTATTTGAGAGATTTGTTCTCATAATCAATGGTCTAGCTATAATTGGAGGCATACAATTTCCGCTAAACCAACCAACATAATCAACATGACTTTATAGTTTGAAAATGTGCTCTTAATTTAGTAATTCGAGCAAACAACCTTACAAAAACCAATTTGTAAGTTGATACAAATGCACATGTGATCATACCATAGATGCATCTATTAAATCATAATAGTTAACGGTCCACATGACAGGCTGAACGGACCCATATTCACCTTTTTATATATTCCAAATAATTTAGGGGATACAATCCCAACCTTAGCTGGTACAATGATCATTTTATCACAGGAACAAGCTACAAAACAGAATTCTTGAAGAATCTTTTATTTCTTCAACATATAACCACGTGAATTCTCAATTTCTTTTGCATCACATTTGAATCGGAATGGCCAACCGATTATGCCAACTGATATTTATTCAGGTAAATTTCTAGTTTACTTTTGCATGTGATTATATCACCATGCCCGTATTTATATACAACAAACAACCAAAAAAATAGATAATCTTATACGTAAATATTTATTACACACTTTGATTGTATAATTTGAAGATATTAATTCTTCCCATAGTTTATAGTCTCAATATAATATTTGTTTTCAATTCTTTCGAAACTTAAAAAGTTTCTTTTGAGACTTACTACAACCCCAATATTATGAACAATTTCATTCCTCCAAATTTGTGTACTACCACAAACTTCACAACGTCATTCTTATGGTGAACATCTCCTTCAAGGACAATAATATTATTATTGTCATGGTTAAAATTATCACATGCAAGACTTATTTCTTGACAACCAATGACAAATTTGTTTGGTCATAACCACAACCTTTATAGGAAAGAACTATTTCTTTCTTTTATCCTCCAATAGTTCATTTTAAAACATACCACAATATTTGTATAGTACTCCAAGTATATATATGACCAAAATGACTATTTATGTCAAAATATTTTCTTTCAATCTCTCAAACCTCCCGTAGAGGTGAGATTTGACATTAATCCAACAATATATGAACATGTTCTTATCCATACGAACACAAGTCACATTTTCTTCAAGAAATAGACCATAACCATTTGTACATGTTCCATAAGTTTTTATTAGAAACTCATTGTCATGTTATGACATTATTGACTCACCTCAACATCACTTTAAGAGGTCAAATGTATCAAATGTACTACCACTTTGTATTCATTTATTTTGATGGAGGATTTACAAAACTTTTTGAATTGGGTTGCACCAACAACAATGTGCCCAACTTCCCATACCACTTTGATGGATAAAAATTACTTTTAACAATTGTCTTCACATTTGAAGGATCATCTTAAGAAATAATGTGTCCAATAACCTTTTGTACGATTTTAATGGATAAAATTACCTTCACATTTGAAGAAACATCTTAAGAATCCAATGTTCTTCCTTTTAATTACCACAATGATGACCATTAACATTTTACCACATCCATATTCATACATTCAATCATTTGTCATTTTTCAGACATATTAATACACTGCTACCACATTCACATAAGAGAATGGAGCCTATTAATTGGGTAAATTCCATGACTTTCAGTCAAAAGTATAAAACTTTATGTTAGTCATCATCATATCATCACTATAGTGCATTAGGACTTAAAACCAATGTCTTACCCATATAAAGACACCTTTGGTCATAATTCAATGGGACTTGAACCCAACTTTTTATTGGTGCATCAAGATTTTAACTCAATGTCTTCACCACTTGGTGCGGTAAAACTTGAATTCACCGTCTTACCCTCAACTAATGCCTTAATAAATGAAATGCATTACCAAAAAAATAAAAATCATAAATATAATCTGAACTTTACTTAATATACAAGATAAATGAAAAAAAACAATTTATTAGAACAACATGTTAGAATCATATAAAAGTTCCAAGTTAAAATAAATTTAAACATTTTAATAGTCTCTCTCAACATTTTTATGAAGATAATTATAATTTACTAACCATTTTAGAATAACTACAAAACAAGCTTTGTTAGTACAAATAATATATAGGATATGAAGTATACCAAAAAATTATGAAGTATACCTTGCATGAAGAATTACTAGGATAATTCATAAAAATAAAAATAAAAATACCTACCATTGATTCTTGACGGAGGATGAGCAACTCGTGCTAATAACGTGTTGTAAAACTAAAGCAAAATAAGACAAGAAATGAAGCAATATAAGACAATAGATAGAGAAGATGAAAATAATAGAAATAGGGAGACAAAAGATGAGATCTTTTCTTTTTCATCAAATCTTCAAGTGTATACAATATGAACATTTATGCCTCTATTTATAGTGTAACATAGAGGCATACAAAAGTTTAGTCATAAACATGACATTAACATATGTGGAGGTTATGAAAGTGAAAGGTTACAAGAATAATGGTTATAAAGGTGGAGGTTATGGAGGTTATGATAATCTTCATAATGAGGAAAATAGTGGAGATAATGGGTGAGTAACTTCTTGGTGTAGTGGACATCCACACTATAATATTTTATAACAAAAAGGATATTCTTAAAAAATTTATTTTTCCAATAAATCCACTTCTGATTCATATTTTGATCCGATACACTTGAAAATAATATTGAAAAAGTAATTCCATGCTATTCCTATTAGCTTATTTTAAATCAACCCCAATATACTATAACGTAACCCAACTCATAATTGGGGATTCAACTAAAATCCATACTTACCTCGACTGATTGTCTGTCTAAAAATGTTGATATTAATTTCATTAATATAATATCTTCTCTCAATTATCTAAATGTCTTGTTCATTTTCTCTTTTATTCTTTTTAATATCTTATTCTTAATTTGAATATGCGGGACTCAAACTTGAAATGAATTTACATATTTATATTTTCTTAATTAGTATTATTGTCATGATGGGATGAGGGTGAGGATAAAAGAAATAATTATTTTTATTCTTTTATTTTTAATTTTGAGCCAACAACTAGCCATCCATAATGAAACCCCCAAAATTTGAGTTGAAATTTCTTCCTCCACATCTTTGATATATCTTCTTGGGGGCTTAAAATACACAATGTTAATAATGGCATATGATTTAGAAGAATGGGAAGTATATGCATTGATTAGAGTTTTGAAGAAAGAGAATAGAGATTTGGGTTTGTGTATTGCAGATATAGTGGGAATCTATCTAGGTGTTTGCACTCATAAAATTCATTTGACAGAGGGTATTTCAGCCAAGCATAGAGAAACAATAAAGGTTAAATACTCCAATGTTAGAAGTGGTGAAGAAAGAAATCACAAAGTGGCAAGATGTGGTGTGACTTTTCGTATTGTATACATCTAATGGGTAAGTATGGTTTAATAGTCCCCCAAAAGGGAGACATGATGGTACTGCCAAATGAAAAGGATGAGCTTACGACTACTAGGCCAGTGAATGGGTGGAGACTATGCATGGATTACCGTAAGGTAAATTAATGGACCGTGAAAGTCCACTTTTATATGTCTTTCATTAACCATTTCTTGATCATTTTAAGGTAAAAGAGTGGTATTTCTTCTTAAAAGGTTATTTGGATTAAAATCAAATATCTATCACTATAAAGGATCTAGAAAATACCAAATTTACTTATCCCTATTGGACGTTTAATTTCAAAATGATATCTTTGGGTTGTGAAATGCAACAACCATTTTCGAAATGTGCATATTGTCAATATTTGTTGATATGGTGGATGAACCAATGGAATTTTTTATTGATGATTTACCCATGTTGAAAGACTAATTTGAAGAATTCTTGAACCATTTGGGATTATTATTGCAACGATGTGTTGAAACAAATTGATCCTAAATTGGGAAAAGTGTTGCTGCATGGTAATAGAAGAGATAGTACTTGAGCATAAGATTTCTGTCACGCCTCAAAACCTATTAAGACGGACAGGCACCCGATGCCCTAAAGCCCCGAGAGAACCAACCTGCAACCAGTTCTTACTGTGCATATACTATAACAATTGTGACAAGTTAACCTAGGATGCAGCGATAAAAAACAATGTAAGTAGGTCCAAAAGTTATATACAAGACTTGGCCATTGAGGCCACAACTCCTTAAGACACAACTGAACCATGTACATACGTCTACAAAGCCTCTAAAAGATAGAAGACTAGAGTAGGTCGGGACAGACCCCGCCTTACCCTTAACTACGATACAATACCAAACGAATTTAACAAGGACTTAATAAAGCTCCGAATCAACTTGGAGCTCACCAAAAGTAGCAGAATTTTGAGTGCTCCTTCTGAGGAGGTCTACTAGCTGGAGTACCTGAGCCTGCAGCATGAAATGCAGCATCCCGAATACAGGACGTCAGTACGAAAAATGTACTGAATATGTAAGACAAATAGTATATGTAATACAAAGCTCAAATGAAATCAAGTAGCAACATAAGGGTGCATAGATTAGGAGAGAAGACCACCTTTGCTTACTCTTATGGGATCAAGTAAGCTACATTCTTTTCTTTACCTTGTTGTATGCTATAATCTTTGTTGGGCATGTGATACAAGTGACCAACTGATCAGTGGTAGAAGAGGATGACCCATGCTAGGCGTATTAACCCCTGGGATGCGGTCCTCATAATTACACAACTTGGGATCGGCCCATGCTAGGCTTTTGCCCCTGAGCTACCACCCTTCTATACCAATAGGGATCGGCCCATGCTAGGCTTTCGCCCCTGAGCTGCCACCCTTAATTAAATAGATTTCTTCACTTAGATTCTTTAATCTTTGAGATTATTGTTAATCAGTTCATAACTCTTTTGAGATGTTATTTTGGATAATCTTAACACTTTTGAGATGTTGATTTGGTGGTCATAATCATCTTGGAGATATGGAAATACGGAACAGTAGTGGAATACATGAAAATAATACTTTGAGGCAGTAACAATGACATAAGGAGCTATGAAACATCAACACCTTACTTTAAGACCTTAATGGCACAATTGACTTCAATTGGCTTAGGAGAGGGATTCATCAAACTTTGTTTTGCAAATACCATTTCTATAACAGCACAAGGGGAATAATTACACAAGTATAGAGTAGTGAACATCTAATGAAGTAGTTCTATGCACTTAGAATGGGGAAAGAAATATTGTTAGCTATTTGGAGATAGTACGCTGCCACTATGCTTCCTTTTCTAGAAATAGAACTTATGGGAAACACTTCATTGATATTAATTGCAGGTGCCAGATTTCATGCCAAAAGGATATAGAATCGAATAGCCTTACATACCTTATTTTTCTGACCAATACCACTATCACGATTCAGCCTTCCTTATTGGGTGCTAATCTACAACATAAGTCATGATTAAGCTAACATCAGCAGCTAATCACAATAAGGTCCTCCAAAACAGTAGCTAAAATATTTGATGGAAATCAGGCCCAAACAACCCTTACATAAATGGTGAACCACCACACCCTTCCTCTACACATTAATACAACTTCATACATCATCTCCCAAGCTACCCAAACAGCCCTCAACAACAATATTCATAAGGCAGCCACTATCAATCTCAAATCTTTCAGCATAATAGGAGAATATTGACTCAAAGATTTATCACAATCCATGAATTCTTGATAAACATATACAAAATTCTCCACTCCAAACATTATCAAAGAGAGGAAAACAAATGGGTTGAAGTCTTACCTTAATTCTGGAAATTTATCCTCTAAACTTGTACTTCAAGAATTCAAACTCTCCTTCAAACTCTTACTTGAAAAATTAGACAGCACTCAAGAACTCTAAGGTGTCTTAGGGCTGCTAATTGAAGCCAAGAGAGACCAAGAAAGAACTTAGGAAATCTGAAACTTTTGCAAGTTCAAAATGGAGAATAAGACTTGATCCTTATCCTTTGAAAAAGGAGGTGTTATGGCCGACACTCTTGACCAATTTTGGGCCATATAATGTCAAGTAGGTGCCCCACCTGCTTGTCCTTTTAACTTGGGCCTTTTTGGACTTAATATTTTTGACCTTGGCTGTCCATTTTCCCTTTGTTCTTTTATTCCACTTGGGACAGATTAATGCAAGTAGGTGGTACACACTTGGCCCAATAACATGGTAAAACAAATCTTAGGAGGTCATGCACTTACCTTGTTTCACTTGGGCTTTATCCATAATGGGCCAATTGGCAGATTTGGCTGCTGGGCCTTCTTTCATTCACAATTTTCTTTAATAGGTTTGGGCTTCAAATGAGCCCCTAAATATAAGCCTAAATCTGGTCAATCAAACTTGGGCCCTTTAACTATAATATAGATCAAGTAGGTGATGCAGTTGCTAGCTCAATTACCATCTTACTATAATTACTTAAATACTTTCCATCGGAGTTAACTTGCAATACAAATGCTAAAACGTGCAAGGCATTACATCACCTTCCAAGCTAGTTTAAACCAACACTAATCACATAAGAAACATGATCCCTCACCTACACTATAAGTCTATGTCAAGTATAACATGAATAGAACTACCAAATAGTAACCTTCTTAAACACAAAACCAAGATCAACCACTACAAAGGAAAAAACAGAAGACTATATAACCCAGAAACTCCAAGGTTACAATAAGTTAATCGCACAGCCAAAAACTAACCCAAATTTAGTTAAAACTTGTTTTAATTATGGATTGTTAAGTACGGTCTATACATATACAGGTGAAGAAGTTAGTGGAATTCCTGAAATCCACAGAGCTTTTCTCATTTACAAAAAGATAACCAAAGGAAATCTATTTTTTATAAGATGTTATACAGCACCAGCAGAGATACTTTTTAGCGAAATAAAACCAATGATCCAAGTTGTCAAAATTGGATTAACAAGAGATATGATTATACCGGAAGATATTGATCAACAACCGGAAATACCTAAAAATGAGTTACCAAGTTTTTACGCAAATAAAAGAATAATTGGATTATCAACGATTATTCAAGAGTTAGCAAATAATTATTTACAAGGTAATGCAATTTGGAGTTATTATTCGCGAGATCATCTAATGATATATGCGAATTCACGAGAGATAAGGCAAGCAGATATGGATGAAGTTCAGAAATGGATATTGTCCTTAATTAAACCAGAAGATATGCCTACAACTAGAGCAATTAAAAGAGGATTTATCTCTGAAGAATTGTTAACAAGATATTGCAAGCTTATTGGACATAAATATCCGGAGCATATATGTTCAAAATGCAATGAAGGAGATAAAACAATACCAGAGGTTTTATTCGAATAAAGCCAAAAGAGATGACAACAAAAGAAGATAGAAGTCAAAAGATATTTTGTAATTGTCGGCCAATATAGGCCATAATTGTAAATTTAGTCTTTGTCGGCCACATGTAGGCCATTATAGATAGCTTTTACTTTTTTTTACTTTATAAAAGTTTGTCGGCCATCAAAGAACGGCCATAATGTAAAGTAGTTTGTCATATAGTGTCGGCAGAATTATAGCCTGCCAAGTGTGAAAAATAGTGTCGGTCACTGTCCTGACCAATCATGTTAGTTTGTGCTATAAATAGAGGCTTCAGACCTCAGTAATAAACACAAGCTTTCCAGAATCCTCTCTCTTCTTCATCAAATACCTTCACCATACCTTAACTACTTCCGCCCCCTTTCACTTGGTATCAGAGCTAGAATACTAAAAAGCTAAAAATACAACAACTATGGAAAACAAAGCATCTACCAGCAATCTACAAGAACAGGTATACTTAAAATCATTTATGAGTAACTAAATTGTTTTATTCCTGATAGTTTTTTCCTGATTATAAGTATTTATTATGAATTGATAATACAATAATAGTCATCTCTAGAAAGTTTTTTGCTATGGAATTATTCTGCGAAATAAGTAAGCCCAGACTATGCCATCCTAAGGTGGAAACCGGTAGGCAGGAAGGCCGTTTAGGGGAGTACACAGAGTTGAGGCGCTGTTAGGGTAACTGATTCAACGAAAATACCATAGTAATAATCTAGCTGAGATGAATATTATGCTGTTATCGTTCATGATAAATACGTATAAACTGTGAAAAAATTGGAAGGAATAAATCTGTTAAGTGAAAATAAATTGAATTAAACTGAATATGCCTACATACTTGTTAGATAATGATGATAATTATATGATGATATTGTTTTATATATTGAGAAATATTGATGTTGATACACGTAGAATAATATATGATACGTTAATTATGCATGAAATAATCGAAACTATGACTATAGGTTGGTCTGAGCTGATAGTTGATGATAATTTAGATATAGATGAGTTATTTGATGATTTAGAACTATATAGAGATCAATGATCAATTTTAGATATTTGAGGTTATGGAAAGAAACTAAAGAAAAGATAGATTTAGAAGAACAATTATTAATTGATAATGTAAATAAATATATATATCTCCGAGGAGAACAATATCTAGAATACATAGAAACAAATGCAAAAGAAATACAAAGTTTAAATATATTAAAAAAAGAATATTATGATAAAATATTCTCTTAATACTTGCAATATCTTGTTAACAATTCTTCAGAGATAAATCCTCTTTTAATTGCTCTAGTTGTAGGCATATCTTCTGGTTTAATTAAGGACAATATCCATTTCTGAACTTCATCCATATCTGCTTGCCTTATCTCTCGTGAATTCGCATATATCATTAGATGATCTCGCGAATAATAACTCCAAATTGCATTACCTTGTAAATAATTATTTGCTAACTCTTGAATAATCGTTGATAATCCAATTATTCTTTTATTTGCGTAAAAACTTGGTAACTCATTTTTAGGTATTTCCGGTTGTTGATCAATATCTTCCGGTATAATCATATCTCTTGTTAATCCAATTTTGACAACTTGGATCATTGGTTTTATTTCGCTAAAAAGTATCTCTGCTGGTGCTGTATAACATCTTATAAAAAATAGATTTCCTTTGGTTATCTTTTTGTAAATGAGAAAAGCTCTGTGGATTTCAGGAATTCCACTAACTTCTTCACCTGTATATGTATAGACCGTACTTAACAATCCATAATTAAAACAAGTTTTAACTAAATTTGGGTTAGTTTTTGGCTGTGCGATTAACTTATTGTAACCTTGGAGTTTCTGGGTTATATAGTCTTCTGTTTTTTCCTTTGTAGTGGTTGATCTTGGTTTTGTGTTTAAGAAGGTTACTATTTGGTATATATTTTCTATATAGTTCTGGGAAATATGGTTGTAAATTTTCTTTTCCTTGCTCAAACTAGCTGCATAGGTAGATATTTGTGGGGCTGATGCTTCGATTATCTGGATTTTTGGTACAAATGGTTTTTTAAATAAATTGTTTAGGTTTATGGGTTTTGGTTTTGATATTTCCATAATTTCCTTGCTAGTACCTGCAATTCCTGTAATAGATAATTTGTTAATATTTTGAGTTTTATGGTGTTTCTCATCGTCACCTTTTATCTCTGGCTTTTTACCGTCTGCCTGAAGACGTAGCTCCGCATATTTTGAGTCATGCTGCTGACTATTAACTTGCTCCTTAAGCATTTTTACTTCATTATCTATTTTGTCTACCTTTTGACAAAGGTTTGTCATCATAGATAGTAGCTGCTTCATTGTATCTATTTCTGCTGAGATAGTCTGCAATAAGATTCTTATTAGTAGAAATTACTTCAATTGTAAAAGTGAAGTTTAATATATTTAATACTAATCTACGTATTTCTTTAGTTGTTACCGAATCATCTATCTTTCGTGTTAGCCACCATTTTACCTGCGTATTATCTACTCTAACAATAAATTTGTTATACACAATATAATGTTCAAAAGCTAATAAACATTTATATAGTGCTAATAGCTCTTTTCTATTAATTTCCCATTTTGTTTGGGGTTCAGTATATGATCCTGAATGATATCTACAATGATATTCAATCTTTTCATCAGTATATTTATATTTTAGTATTCCTCCATAACTATGTTCACTAGAATCAGTTTCAACTATATATGTAAAATTTCTTTTTTCATCAGGAAAATTAAGTTTTGGTAGTTTCATACATAATTGTTTAATATTCCTTATATTGTCATTATCTTTTTTATCGAAATGGTATTCTATATCTTTCTTAAGTTTTTTATGTAAAGGTTTTAGATATTCTGCTAATTTAGGTACGTATTCTCTTACCTGATTTACTAGTCCTAAAAAGGATTGTAATTTCTTTTTCGTATCTATATTTTCCTCTACATTAATAATTTTTTGTACTAAATGAGTTTGCATTTTTATACCTGTTTTATCTATTTGTATTCCAAGAAATTCTATTTGTGATTTCATAATTTCTACTTTTTCTTATTCAAACTAATACCTGATTGCTTAACTATATTAATAAATTTTTCTAATAATTTAATATGTTCTTCTTGTGTTTTAGAATATAATAGTATGTCATCAATATAGACTATACAATTTTCTAATTGGCTAAAATAGTTATCCATAAAACATTGATATCTTCCTGGTGCATTTTTATATCCAAAAGGTAATACATTCCATTCATAATATCCTTGGGGTACAGTAAAAGCGGTTAACTGTTTTGATTTATCTTCAAGTTTTAGATGGTAGAAACCCGATTTACAATCGAATTTGCTAAAATAGCTATAACCCTGTATTTGTCTTATTTTTAGTATTTTATTTGGTATAGGATAATTATATGTTTTTGTCTTAGCATTTAAATTTCTGTAATCAATAACTAGTCTACTTTTACCACGTTTTTGTTCATTATAGTTATTAACAATAAATGCAGGACTACAATGTTTACTATTTGTTTCTTGTATATAATTATTTTTTAATAATTCATCTATATGGATTTTAAATTCATTAAGATCATCAAAGTTATATCTTAACGGTTTTTGCAATATTATACTATTTTTATCTATTAATTCTATTTTTACAGTAGTTTTATGTTTATCCCATCCATTTAAAGGATTATCATTGTATAAAGATTCTAATTGATCAGTTATTAGTGTAAGTTTATCTATTGTGAATATAATAATTTCAAAATTATTTGTGTCTTTTATGTTTTCCATTTCTTGATTTATTTTTTCATTTCCTTTTATCCATTCCTTAGCTTTTCTTAGTTTATTGTTAACTCTTTTTGCTCCTATTTTATAACCACATGGTGTTGTGAACCACCAATGCGTTTTAGTTATTATATGGGGGTATAGTTTTTCTAAGAAAGGCATTCCTAGTAATATATCTTTTGTTTTACAATCAAAACAATATATGGTTTCTATTGTTAAGATTTTATCCCAAATTTGTATTTTAACATTTTTAGCTTTGTAAGTAATCATGCTACTTTCATTATTAAATCCTGTTACTATCATAGGTGTTTGTAATTTTTCCCATTTATCTTCTGGTAAACAATTATATTTGCATATATTTGTTTCTGCTCCTGTATCTATCATAGGTGTATAATATCTGTTATAATATCCTTCTACGATAATTTTCGCAAGTATATATATTTTCATTTTATTCTCTGAATTATAATTTTCTTGTTTTGGCAAGTAAGTATTAATTTATTATCTTCTATTTTATATGGTATAAATTGTTCTAACCATTTTAACCCTAAGGTTATATCATGTTCACTTTGGTAAATTTTAAATGTTATAGTAAAATTTAAACCTCCTATTATGATATCCTTTTTAACTGTTTCATTACAAATTATTATTTCTGTGGGTAATCCAGGGCAAATATGTCCTGTTTTTGTAAGTTCATCTTCTGGGACTAGTTCTTTATTTATATAATTTTCTTCTTCACCAGTATTTATTAATATTTTATAGTTTTTGTTATCAGTAATACCTGCTATAAAGTAGTAATTTATTAATTCATCTTCTGTATATTGTATTTCAGGGAAATCATATTTTCTTTTTGAAGTACTAGCTCGTGATGAGGTAGCTCTAGATAATTTAGGGGTATTTACTCTTTCTTGTATTATTTGTAAATCATCATTTATATTCATAGCATTGTAACTATAATCATTGTTATCTATAATAGTAAGTATTTGATCGAAAGGGTTGTCGATTTTGATTCTATCTATTTTGTTTTTGGCAATAACTTTATGTTTTGTTGTTAATATATATAGATTTTTACATCTTACTGTAAATATCTTACTTCCAGGTTCTAACTCTATTCCTGATAATTTCCAATATAGCATTAGTGATTTGTCTATATTCGATATCTGTTTCATAAACAGTTTCTATTTCTGAATTATCATTTATTTCTGTATCTAAAAATTCATAGATACTATCATTATCGTCTAACTCATAATCTAAATAATCTATTTGCTTATATTTATAATCATTTAGTGTAAATTCGGCAATTTGCTTCTTTTTTATATTTCTAGGTAATTTGCAGTCTTTAGCTAAATGTCCTAGTTTACCACAATTGTAGCAGTTACAATTTGATATATCTTTCTTTGGTTTAGAGAGACGTTTTTGTTTATTATCTTTTATATAATAACGTTTTCTTGGTTTTTTATATTTATATTTTGTTTTTCGTTTTCGATATTTTTTATTTCTACGATTTGTTTTATAACTTTTTTCTTTATAACCAAATTGGGGTGCTGTTACATATGTACAACAGTCTAAATTTTTTAATAATATTTTTTCCATTGTTAATTTTTCTTTTTGTGTTTCACATAGCTGTATAAACCATTGATGTAAAAAGTTTATTCTAGCTCCTAAAGTATTTGTAGTTTCACTATTATTCCAGTCTTTTATTATATTGGTACTAAAAGGTTCTGGTAATTTTGTAAAATATAGATTTTTTATTTCTTCTGCTTCATTTATATTATATTGGGCTTTGTAATAATATTCCTTAAAAGCACAAGTATATTCTTCTATGTAACACATATTATATATAGATAATTTTGCCATTAATTGTCTATTTATTGTTTTAATTTTAGTTTGTTCTTTTATATCAGAAGTTATACTTCCGAATTCATTTCTTAATGCTAAATCGTATTTTTCTAGAATTTCTATATTAGATGTTGTTAATGAACCATCTAGTTTTTTATCACTTCTTAGGGCTGCTTTACTTTCATTTGGTAAATTTTCTATCCATAATTTTGTTGTTCCTGTTAAGGTTCTTTCTATATATCCAGGTGTTTCAGTTATTGTAATTTTATTATCTATTAATTGTTTTGATAAATTGCCTATCCATAAGAGAATTGTTTTATTAACATCTATTACACAATCTAAATCCAAAAAATTAGTTTGTTCGACTGTTCTTTTAGGTTTCCATCTTGTATTTAATCTACTATTCCATATAGCATTATTTCGATCAGAATTTTCATAACTTTCTGTATAATAAATTGGCGTAGTTATTTTAGAATTTCTTCTAGGGCTATGATCTGGAGTTTTAACTCTAGATGTTCCTGGTTTATTTACATTGTTTGTGTTAATTTCTAATTTTAAATTATCTGTTTGTTTTAATATTTCAGTATATGTTTCACTAATATCACTAACTTCAGAATTTTCTGACTTATTAGATTCATTCTCATTTATCTCATTTATTTCAAAATTTTTAGTTTCAATAAGTATTTGTTTCATTTCATTTATTTCTTTAGCTAATTTTTCCTTTTGCTTTTCTTCAACTAGTAATTTTAAATAAGCTAATTCTTTTTCTAATTCTTCGATTTTACTATTTTTAGTTTCTTCAATTTTCTTAATTTCTTGAGTTGCTTCTATTCGTATTTTATCGATTTCTTTAGCTTTATCTATATCGTCATTTTCTTTTGTTATTCGTATCATAGCTGTTAGGCTATCTTCTAGTTTTGCAGATTCTTTTTCTAACATTAGATATAATTTTTTTCCTATTTTTTTATACCTTCTACCTAAATTTGAAAAAACTATTTTTATAGTTAATCCTTCGTAATTCTCATAAGTCTTTTCATCTACTATAAATTCTTCTTTATTCATTATTAGTTATAAATTATGTTATGTTGTAGTCTATATTCTAAACAGTCTATTTTTAGTTTTAAGTCAAATATCTGTTTCTTTTGTATTAATATAGATTTATGACATACTCCTGCAACTATATTTACTATTAATTGATCTTTCATAAAGTCGTGCATATAATGTAATCTATTTATTTCTTCAATTAAAAGTTGTTTTTCTATCCTTTGATCCATTTTAAGTATTAAGAGAATATTTTATCATAATATTCTTTTTTTTTAATATATTTAAACTCTGTATTTCTTTTGCATTTGTTTCTATGTATTCTAGATATTGTTCTTCTCGGAGATATATATATTTATTTACATTATCAATTAATAATTGTTCTTCTAAATCTATCTTTTCTTTAGTTTCTTTCCATAACCTCAAATATCTAAAATTGATCATTGATCTCTATATAGTTCTAAATCATCAAATAACTCATCTATATCTAAATTATCATCAACTATCAGCTCAGACCAACCTATAGTCATAGTTTCGATTATTTCATGCATAATTAACGTATCATATATTATTCTACGTGTATCAACATCAATATTTCTCAATATATAAAACAATATCATCATATAATTATCATCATTATCTAACAAGTATGTAGGCATATTCAGTTTAATTCAATTTATTTTCACTTAACAGATTTATTCCTTCCAATTTTTTCACAGTTTATACGTATTTATCATGAACGATAACAGCATAATATTCATCTCAGCTAGATTATTACTATGGTATTTTCGTTGAATCAGTTACCCTAACAGCGCCTCAACTCTGTGTACTCCCCTAAACGGCCTTCCTGCCTACCGGTTTCCACCTTAGGATGGCATAGTCTGGGCTTACTTATTTCGCAGAATAATTCCATAGCAAAAAACTTTCTAGAGATGACTATTATTGTATTATCAATTCATAATATGGAATAGTAGATTAAATACAAGATGGAAACCTAAAAGAACAGTCGAACAAACTAATTTTTTGGATTTAGATTGTGTAATAGATGTTAATAAAACAATTCTCTTATGGATAGGCAATTTATCAAAACAATTAATAGATAATAAAATTACAATAACTGAAACACCTGGATATATAGAAAGAACCTTAACAGGAACAACAAAATTATGGATAGAAAATTTACCAAATGAAAGTAAAGCAGCCCTAAGAAGTGATAAAAAACTAGATGGTTCATTAACAACATCTAATATAGAAATTCTAGAAAAATACGATTTAGCATTAAGAAATGAATTCGGAAGTATAACTTCTGATATAAAAGAACAAACTAAAATTAAAACAATAAATAGACAATTAATGGCAAAATTATCTATATATAATATGTGTTACATAGAAGAATATACTTGTGCTTTTAAGGAATATTATTACAAAGCCCAATATAATATAAATGAAGCAGAAGAAATAAAAAATCTATATTTTACAAAATTACCAGAACCTTTTAGTACCAATATAATAAAAGACTGGAATAATAGTGAAACTACAAATACTTTAGGAGCTAGAATAAACTTTTTACATCAATGGTTTATACAGCTATGTGAAACACAAAAAGAAAAATTAACAATGGAAAAAATATTATTAAAAAATTTAGACTGTTGTACATATGTAACAGCACCCCAATTTGGTTATAAAGAAAAAAGTTATAAAACAAATCGTAGAAATAAAAAATATCGAAAACGAAAAACAAAATATAAATATAAAAAACCAAGAAAACGTTATTATATAAAAGATAATAAACAAAAACGTCTCTCTAAACCAAAGAAAGATATATCAAATTGTAACTGCTACAATTGTGGTAAACTAGGACATTTAGCTAAAGACTGCAAATTACCTAGAAATATAAAAAAGAAGCAAATTGCCGAATTTACACTAAATGATTATAAATATAAGCAAATAGATTATTTAGATTATGAGTTAGACGATAATGATAGTATCTATGAATTTTTAGATACAGAAATAAATGATAATTCAGAAATAGAAACTGTTTATGAAACAGATAACGAATCAAATAACGAATTATATGAAGAACATGACTGAAGAAAACATTAAAATAATTTCAACTGAAGAATATAACGATGAAGAATCAGTAGAACAAAAGATAATATTTGACAATAATGTTTTTCAGGAGATAAGAAACAAAGAACTAGACTTGAGTGTAGAAAAAGTACTAAAAATACCTTTATTAAATCAATTCTTTAAACGAAGTAAAGAAGAATACTACGTAGTAAGTCAAAAAGAACACATTATAGATTGTAAATATACTAAAGGAAAAGCCCAAATTCCCATACTTAATAAAAGAGTAATTAATCAAGAAATACAACAAATAAAATCTAAAGCCCCTATAAAATATGTACATTTAGGAGGAACAGAGATATTATTAAAAGCTTGTTTTCGAGAAGGAATAGATACACCAATAGAGCTATATTTAGCAGATGATAGAATTATACATCCTATAGAAAAAAGTATAATAAGTGCAATAAAAGGAAACTTAATATATCAGAAATTTAAATTTATAATAAGTGCTAATTATTCAATAGCCTTAACAGATAAAAATATAGACAAATCACTAATGCTATATTGGAAATTATCAGGAATAGAGTTAGAACCTGGAAGTAAGATATTTACAGTAAGATGTAAAAATCTATATATATTAACAACAAAACATAAAGTTATTGCCAAAAACAAAATAGATAGAATCAAAATCGACAACCCTTTCGATCAAATACTTACTATTATAGATAACAATGATTATAGTTACAATGCTATGAATATAAATGATGATTTACAAATAATACAAGAAAGAGTAAATACCCCTAAATTATCTAGAGCTACCTCATCACGAGCTAGTACTTCAAAAAGAAAATATGATTTCCCTGAAATACAATATACAGAAGATGAATTAATAAATTACTACTTTATAGCAGGTATTACTGATAACAAAAACTATAAAATATTAATAAATACTGGTGAAGAAGAAAATTATATAAATAAAGAACTAGTCCCAGAAGATGAACTTACAAAAACAGGACATATTTGCCCTGGATTACCCACAGAAATAATAATTTGTAATGAAACAGTTAAAAAGGATATCATAATAGGAGGTTTAAATTTTACTATAACATTTAAAATTTACCAAAGTGAACATGATATAACCTTAGGGTTAAAATGGTTAGAACAATTTATACCATATAAAATAGAAGATAATAAATTAATACTTACTTGCCAAAACAAGAAAATTATAATTCAGAGAATAAAATGAAAATATATATACTTGCGAAAATTATCGTAGAAGGATATTATAACAGATATTATACACCTATGATAGATACAGGAGCAGAAACAAATATATGCAAATATAATTGTTTACCAGAAGATAAATGGGAAAAATTACAAACACCTATGATAGTAACAGGATTTAATAATGAAAGTAGCATGATTACTTACAAAGCTAAAAATGTTAAAATACAAATTTGGGATAAAATCTTAACAATAGAAACCATATATTGTTTTGATTGTAAAACAAAAGATATATTACTAGGAATGCCTTTCTTAGAAAAACTATACCCCCATATAATAACTAAAACGCATTGGTGGTTCACAACACCATGTGGTTATAAAATAGGAGCAAAAAGAGTTAACAATAAACTAAGAAAAGCTAAGGAATGGATAAAAGGAAATGAAAAAATAAATCAAGAAATGGAAAACATAAAAGACACAAATAATTTTGAAATTATTATATTCACAATAGATAAACTTACACTAATAACTGATCAATTAGAATCTTTATACAATGATAATCCTTTAAATGGATGGGATAAACATAAAACTACTGTAAAAATAGAATTAATAGATAAAAATAGTATAATATTGCAAAAACCGTTAAGATATAACTTTGATGATCTTAATGAATTTAAAATCCATATAGATGAATTATTAAAAAATAATTATATACAAGAACTTAAGAAAGATATAGAATACCATTTCGATAAAAAAGATAATGACAATATAAGGAATATTAAACAATTATGTATGAAACTACCAAAACTTAATTTTCCTGATGAAAAAAAAAAAATTTTACATATATAGTTGAAACTGATTCTAGTGAACATAGTTATGGAGGAATACTAAAATATAAATATACTGATGAAAAGATTGAATATCATTGTAGATATCATTCAGGATCATATACTGAACCCCAAACAAAATGGGAAATTAATAGAAAAGAGCTATTAGCACTATATAAATGTTTATTAGCTTTTGAACATTATATTGTGTATAACAAATTTATTGTTAGAGTAGATAATACGCAGGTAAAATGGTGGCTAACACGAAAGATAGATGATTCGGTAACAACTAAAGAAATACGTAGATTAGTATTAAATATATTAAACTTCACTTTTACAATTGAAGTAATTTCTACTAATAAGAATCTTATTGCAGACTATCTCAGCAGAAATAGATACAATGAAGCAGCTACTATCTATGATGACAAACCTTTGTCAAAAGGTAGACAAAATAGATAATGAAGTAAAAATGCTTAAGGAGCAAGTTAATAGTCAGCAGCATGACTCAAAATATGCGGAGCTACGTCTTCAGGCAGACGGTAAAAAGCCAGAGATAAAAGGTGACGATGAGAAACACCATAAAACTCAAAATATTAACAAATTATCTATTACAGGAATTGCAGGTACTAGCAAGGAAATTATGGAAATATCAAAACCAAAACCCATAAACCTAAACAATTTATTTAAAAAACCATTTGTACCAAAAATCCAGATAATCGAAGCATCAGCCCCACAAATATCTACCTATGCAGCTAGTTTGAGCAAGGAAAAGAAAATTTACAACCATATTTCCCAGAACTATATAGAAAATATATACCAAATAGTAACCTTCTTAAACACAAAACCAAGATCAACCACTACAAAGGAAAAAACAGAAGACTATATAACCCAGAAACTCCAAGGTTACAATAAGTTAATCGCACAGCCAAAAACTAACCCAAATTTAGTTAAAACTTGTTTTAATTATGGATTGTTAAGTACGGTCTATACATATACAGGTGAAGAAGTTAGTGGAATTCCTGAAATCCACAGAGCTTTTCTCATTTACAAAAAGATAACCAAAGGAAATCTATTTTTTATAAGATGTTATACAGCACCAGCAGAGATACTTTTTAGCGAAATAAAACCAATGATCCAAGTTGTCAAAATTGGATTAACAAGAGATATGATTATACCGGAAGATATTGATCAACAACCGGAAATACCTAAAAATGAGTTACCAAGTTTTTACGCAAATAAAAGAATAATTGGATTATCAACGATTATTCAAGAGTTAGCAAATAATTATTTACAAGGTAATGCAATTTGGAGTTATTATTCGCGAGATCATCTAATGATATATGCGAATTCACGAGAGATAAGGCAAGCAGATATGGATGAAGTTCAGAAATGGATATTGTCCTTAATTAAACCAGAAGATATGCCTACAACTAGAGCAATTAAAAGAGGATTTATCTCTGAAGAATTGTTAACAAGATATTGCAAGCTTATTGGACATAAATATCCGGAGCATATATGTTCAAAATGCAATGAAGGAGATAAAACAATACCAGAGGTTTTATTCGAATAAAGCCAAAAGAGATGACAACAAAAGAAGATAGAAGTCAAAAGATATTTTGTAATTGTCGGCCAATATAGGCCATAATTGTAAATTTAGTCTTTGTCGGCCACATGTAGGCCATTATAGATAGCTTTTACTTTTTTTTTACTTTATAAAAGTTTGTCGGCCATCTATAAAAGAACGGCCATAATGTAAAGTAGTTTGTCATATAGTGTCGGCAGAATTATAGCCTGCCAAGTGTGAAAAATAGTGTCGGTCACTGTCCTGACCAATCATGTTAGTTTGTGCTATAAATAGAGGCTTCAGACCTCAGTAATAAACACAAGCTTTCCAGAATCCTCTCTCTTCTTCATCAAATACCTTCACCATACCTTAACTACTTCCGCCCCCTTTCACTTGGTATCAGAGCATAGGTGAAAACCTGTGTGATGGCTCAGCCATGCATTTGAACCGACCGATGCAAAAGCCACGGTGTTGCATCAGTGCATGCGTTTCCCTCGGAGTAAAATGTACCGTGATGGGCTTGCTCATCGGTGATATAGCTGAGGGGCCTGATGATGGCGAAGTGGTATCAGAGCTAGAATACTAAAAAGCTAAAAATACAACAACTATGGAAAACAAAGCATCTACCAGCAATCTACAAGAACAGGTATACTCAAAATCATTTATGAGTAACTAAATTGTTTTATTCCTGATAGTTTTTTCCTGATTATAAGTATTTATTATGAATTGATAATACAATAATAGTCATCTCTAGAAAGTTTTTTGCTATGGAATTATTCTGCGAAATAAGTAAGCCCAGACTATGCCATCCTAAGGTGGAAACCGGTAGGCAGGAAGGCCGTTTAGGGGAGTACACAGAGTTGAGGCGCTGTTAGGGTAACTGATTCAACGAAAATACCATAGTAATAATCTAGCTGAGATGAATATTATGCTGTTATCGTTCATGATAAATACGTATAAACTGTGAAAAAATTGGAAGGAATAAATCTGTTAAGTGAAAATAAATTGAATTAAACTGAATATGCCTACATACTTGTTAGATAATGATGATAATTATATGATGATATTGTTTTATATATTGAGAAATATTGATGTTGATACACATGAAATAATCGAAACTATGACTATAGGTTGGTCTGAGCTGATAGTTGATGATAATTTAGATATAGATGAGTTATTTGATGATTTAGAACTATATAGAGATCAATGATCAATTTTAGATATTTGAGGTTATGGAAAGAAACTAAAGAAAAGATAGATTTAGAAGAACAATTATTAATTGATAATGTAAATAAATATATATATCTCCGAGGAGAACAATATCTAGAATACATAGAAACAAATGCAAAAGAAATACAAAGTTTAAATATATTAAAAAAAAAGAATATTATGATAAAATATTCTCTTAATACTTAAAATGGATCAAAGGATAGAAAAACAACTTTTAATTGAAGAAATAAATAGATTACAATATATGCACGACTTTATGAAAGATCAATTAATAGTAAATATAGTTGCAGGAGTATGTCATAAATCTATATTAATACAAAAGAAACAGATATTTGACTTAAAACTAAAAATAGACTGTTTAGAATATAGACTACAACATAACATAATTTATAACTAATAATGAATAAAGAAGAATTTATAGTAGATGAAAAGACTTATGAGAATTACGAAGGATTAACTATAAATATAGTTTTTTCAAATTTAGGTAGAAGGTATAAAAAAAATAGGAGATAAATTATATCTAATGTTAGAAAAAGAATCTGCAAAACTAGAAGATAGCCTAACAGCTATGATACGAATAACAAAAGAAAATGACGATATAGATAAAGCTAAAGAAATCGATAAAATACGAATAGAAGCAACTCAAGAAATTAAGAAAATTGAAGAAACTAAAAATAGTAAAATCGAAGAATTAGAAAAAGAATTAGCTTATTTAAAATTACTAGTTGAAGAAAAGCAAAAGGAAAAATTAGCTAAAGAAATAAATGAAATGAAACAAATACTTATTGAAACTGAAAATTTTGAAATAAATGAGATAAATGAGAATGAATCTAATAAGTCAGAAAATTCTGAAGTTAGTGATATTAGTGAAACATATACTGAAATATTAAAACAAACAGATAATTTAAAATTAGAAATTAACACAAACAATGTAAATAAACCAGGAACATCTAGAGTTAAAACTCCAGATCATAGCCCTAGAAGAAATTCTAAAATAACTACGCCAATTTATTATACAGAAAGTTATGAAAATTCTGATCGAAATAATGCTATATGGAATAGTAGATTAAATACAAGATGGAAACCTAAAAGAACAGTCGAACAAACTAATTTTTTGGATTTAGATTGTGTAATAGATGTTAATAAAACAATTCTCTTATGGATAGGCAATTTATCAAAACAATTTAGTTACTCATAAATGATTTTGAGTATACCTGTTCTTGTAGATTGCTGGTAGATGCTTTGTTTTCCATAGTTGTTGTATCAGTTATTGTAATTTTATTATCTATTAATTGTTTTGATAAATTGCCTATCCATAAGAGAATTGTTTTATTAACATCTATTACACAATCTAAATCCAAAAAATTAGTTTGTTCGACTGTTCTTTTAGGTTTCCATCTTGTATTTAATCTACTATTCCATATAGCATTATTTCGATCAGAATTTTCATAACTTTCTGTATAATAAATTGGCGTAGTTATTTTAGAATTTCTTCTAGGGCTATGATCTGGAGTTTTAACTCTAGATGTTCCTGGTTTATTTACATTGTTTGTGTTAATTTCTAATTTTAAATTATCTGTTTGTTTTAATATTTCAGTATATGTTTCACTAATATCACTAACTTCAGAATTTTCTGACTTATTAGATTCATTCTCATTTATCTCATTTATTTCAAAATTTTCAGTTTCAATAAGTATTTGTTTCATTTCATTTATTTCTTTAGCTAATTTTTCCTTTTGCTTTTCTTCAACTAGTAATTTTAAATAAGCTAATTCTTTTTCTAATTCTTCGATTTTACTATTTTTAGTTTCTTCAATTTTCTTAATTTCTTGAGTTGCTTCTATTCGTATTTTATCGATTTCTTTAGCTTTATCTATATCGTCATTTTCTTTTGTTATTCGTATCATAGCTGTTAGGCTATCTTCTAGTTTTGCAGATTCTTTTTCTAACATTAGATATAATTTTTCTCCTATTTTTTTATACCTTCTACCTAAATTTGAAAAAACTATTTTTATAGTTAATCCTTCGTAATTCTCATAAGTCTTTTCATCTACTATAAATTCTTCTTTATTCATTATTAGTTATAAATTATGTTATGTTGTAGTCTATATTCTAAACAGTCTATTTTTAGTTTTAAGTCAAATATCTGTTTCTTTTGTATTAATATAGATTTATGACATACTCCTGCAACTATATTTACTATTAATTGATCTTTCATAAAGTCGTGCATATAATGTAATCTATTTATTTCTTCAATTAAAAGTTGTTTTTCTATCCTTTGATCCATTTTAAGTATTAAGAGAATATTTTATCATAATATTCCTTTTTTAATATATTTAAACTTCTGTATTTCTTTTGCATTTGTTTCTATGTATTCTAGATATTGTTCTCCTCGGAGATATATATATTTATTTACATTATCAATTAATAATTGTTCTTCTAAATCTATCTTTTCTTTAGTTTCTTTCCATAACCTCAAATATCTAAAATTGATCATTGATCTCTATATAGTTCTAAATCATCAAATAACTCATCTATATCTAAATTATCATCAACTATCAGCTCAGACCAACCTATAGTCATAGTTTCAATTATTTCATGCATAATTAACTTATCATATATTATTCTACGTGTATCAACATCAATATTTCTCAATATATAAAACAATAACATCATATAATTATCATCATTATCTAACAAGTATGTAGGCATATTCAGTTTAATTCAATTTATTTTCACTTAACAGATTTATTCCTTCCAATTTTTTCACAGTTTATACGTATTTATCATGAACGATAACAGCATAATATTCATCTCAGCTAGATTATTACTATGGTATTTTCGTTGAATTCAGTTACCCTAACAGCGCCTCAACTCTGTGTACTCCCCTAAACGGCCTTCCTGCCTACCGGTTTCCACTTAGGATGGCATAGTCTGGGCTTACTTATTTCGCAGAATAATTCCATAGCAAAAACTTTCTAGAGATGACTATTATTGTATTATCAATTCATAATAAATACTTATAATCAGGAAAAAACTATCAGGAATAAAACAATTTAGTTACTCATAAATGATTTTGAGTATACCTGTTCTTGTAGATTGCTGGTAGATGCTTTGTTTTCCATAGTTGTTGTATTTTTAGCTTTTTAGTATTCTAGCTCTGATACCAAGTGAAAGGGGGCGGAAGTAGTTAAGGTATGGTGAAGGTATTTGATGAAGAAGAGAGAGGATTCTGGAAAGCTTGTGTTTATTACTGAGGTCTGAAGCCTCTATTTATAGCACAAACTAACATGATTGGTCAGGACAGTGACCGACACTATTTTTCACACTTGGCAGGCTATAATTCTGCCGACACTATATGACAAACTACTTTACATTATGGCCGTTCTTTTATAGATGGCCGACAAACTTTTATAAAGTAAAAAAAAAGTAAAAGCTATCTATAATGGCCTACATGTGGCCGACAAAGACTAAATTTACAATTATGGCCTATATTGGCCGACAATTACAAAATATCTTTTGACTTCTATCTTCTTTTGTTGTCATCTCTTTTGGCTTTATTCGAATAAAACCTCTGGTATTGTTTTATCTCCTTCATTGCATTTTGAACATATATGCTCCGGATATTTATGTCCAATAAGCTTGCAATATCTTGTTAACAATTCTTCAGAGATAAATCCTCTTTTAATTGCTCTAGTTGTAGGCATATCTTCTGGTTTAATTAAGGACAATATCCATTTCTGGACTTCATCCATATCTGCTTGCCTTATCTCTCGTGAATTCGCATATATCATTAGATGATCTCGCGAATAATAACTCCAAATTGCATTACCTTGTAAATAATTATTTGCTAACTCTTGAATAATCGTTGATAATCCAATTATTCTTTTATTTGCGTAAAAACTTGGTAACTCATTTTTAGGTATTTCCGGTTGTTGATCAATATCTTCCGGTATAATCATATCTCTTGTTAATCCAATTTTGACAACTTGGATCATTGGTTTTATTTCGCTAAAAAGTATCTCTGCTGGTGCTGTATAACATTTTATAAAAAATAGATTTCCTTTGGTTATCTTTTTGTAAATGAGAAAAGCTCTGTGGATTTCAGGAATTCCACTAACTTCTTCACCTGTATATGTATAGACCGTACTTAACAATCCATAATTAAAACAAGTTTTAACTAAATTTGGGTTAGTTTTTGGCTGTGCGATTAATTTATTGTAACCTTGGAGTTTCTGGGTTATATAGTCTTCTGTTTTTTCCTTTGTAGTGGTTGATCTTGGTTTTGTGTTTAAGAAGGTTACTATTTGGTATATATTTTCTATATAGTTCTGGGAAATATGGTTGTAAATTTTCTTTTCCTTGCTCAAACTAGCTGCATAGGTAGATATTTGTGGGGCTGATGCTTCAATTATCTGGATTTTGGGTACAAATGGTTTTTTAAATAAATTGTTTAGGTTTATAGGTTTTGGTTTTGATATTTCCATAATTTCCTTGCTAGTACCTGCAATTCCTGTAATAGATAATTTGTTAATATTTTGAGTTTTATGGTGTTTCTCATCGTCACCTTTTATCTCTGGCTTTTTACCGTCTGCCTGAAGACGTAGCTCCGCATATTTTGAGTCATGCTGCTGACTATTAACTTGCTCCTTAAGCATTTTTACTTCATTATCTATTTTGTCTACCTTTTGACAAAGGTTTGTCATCATAGATAGTAGCTGCTTCATTGTATCTATTTCTGCTGAGATAGTCTGCAATAAGATTCTTATTAGTAGAAATTACTTCAATTGTAAAAGTGAAGTTTAATATATTTAATACTAATCTACGTATTTCTTTAGTTGTTACCGAATCATCTATCTTTCGTGTTAGCCACCATTTTACCTGCGTATTATCTACTCTAACAATAAATTTGTTATACACAATATAATGTTCAAAAGCTAATAAACATTTATATAGTGCTAATAGCTCTTTTCTATTAATTTCCCATTTTGTTTGGGGTTCAGTATATGATCCTGAATGATATCTACAATGATATTCAATCTTTTCATCAGTATATTTATATTTTAGTATTCCTCCATAACTATGTTCACTAGAATCAGTTTCAACTATATATGTAAAATTTCTTTTTTCATCAGGAAAATTAAGTTTTGGTAGTTTCATACATAATTGTTTAATATTCCTTATATTGTCATTATCTTTTTTATCGAAATGGTATTCTATATCTTTCTTAAGTTCTTGTATATAATTATTTTTTAATAATTCATCTATATGGATTTTAAATTCATTAAGATCATCAAAGTTATATCTTAACGGTTTTTGCAATATTATACTATTTTTATCTATTAATTCTATTTTTACAGTAGTTTTATGTTTATCCCATCCATTTAAAGGATTATCATTGTATAAAGATTCTAATTGATCAGTTATTAGTGTAAGTTTATCTATTGTGAATATAATAATTTCAAAATTATTTGTGTCTTTTATGTTTTCCATTTCTTGATTTATTTTTTCATTTCCTTTTATCCATTCCTTAGCTTTTCTTAGTTTATTGTTAACTCTTTTTGCTCCTATTTTATAACCACATGGTGTTGTGAACCACCAATGCGTTTTAGTTATTATATGGGGGTATAGTTTTTCTAAGAAAGGCATTCCTAGTAATATATCTTTTGTTTTACAATCAAAACAATATATGGTTTCTATTGTTAAGATTTTATCCCAAATTTGTATTTTAACATTTTTAGCTTTGTAAGTAATCATGCTACTTTCATTATTAAATCCTGTTACTATCATAGGTGTTTGTAATTTTTCCCATTTATCTTCTGGTAAACAATTATATTTGCATATATTTGTTTCTGCTCCTGTATCTATCATAGGTGTATAATATCTGTTATAATATCCTTCTACGATAATTTTCGCAAGTATATATATTTTCATTTTATTCTCTGAATTATAATTTTCTTGTTTTGGCAAGTAAGTATTAATTTATTATCTTCTATTTTATATGGTATAAATTGTTCTAACCATTTTAACCCTAAGGTTATATCATGTTCACTTTGGTAAATTTTAAATGTTATAGTAAAATTTAAACCTCCTATTATGATATCCTTTTTAACTGTTTCATTACAAATTATTATTTCTGTGGGTAATCCAGGGCAAATATGTCCTGTTTTTGTAAGTTCATTTTCTGGGACTAGTTCTTTATTTATATAATTTTCTTCTTCACCAGTATTTATTAATATTTTATAGTTTTTGTTATCAGTAATACCTGCTATAAAGTAGTAATTTATTAATTCATCTTCTGTATATTGTATTTCAGGGAAATCATATTTTCTTTTTGAAGTACTAGCTCGTGATGAGGTAGCTCTAGATAATTTAGGGGTATTTACTCTTTCTTGTATTATTTGTAAATCATCATTTATATTCATAGCATTGTAACTATAATCATTGTTATCTATAATAGTAAGTATTTGATCGAAAGGGTTGTCGATTTTGATTCTATCTATTTTGTTTTTGGCAATAACTTTATGTTTTGTTGTTAATATATATAGATTTTTACATCTTACTGTAAATATCTTACTTCCAGGTTCTAACTCTATTCCTGATAATTTCCAATATAGCATTAGTGATTTGTCTATATTTTTATCTGTTAAAGCTATTGAATAATTAGCACTTATTATAAATTTAAATTTCTGATATATTAAGTTTCCTTTTATTGCACTTATTATACTTTTTTCTATAGGATGTATAATTCTATCATCTGCTAGATATAGCTCTATTGGTGTATCTATTCCTTCTCGAAAACAAGCTTTTAATAATATCTCTGTTCCTCCTAAATGTACATATTTTATAGGGGCTTTAGATTTTATTTGTTGTATTTCTTGATTAATTACTCTTTTATTAAGTATGGGAATTTGGGCTTTTCCTTTAGTATATTTACAATCTATAATGTGTTCTTTTTGACTTACTACGTAGTATTCTTCTTTACTTCGTTTAAAGAATTGATTTAATAAAGGTATTTTTAGTACTTTTTCTACACTCAAGTCTAGTTCTTTGTTTCTTATCTCCTGAAAAACATTATTGTCAAATATTATCTTTTGTTCTACTGATTCTTCATCGTTATATTCTTCAGTTGAAATTATTTTAATGTTTTCTTCAGTCATGTTCTTCATATAATTCGTTATTTGATTCGTTATCTGTTTCATAAACAGTTTCTATTTCTGAATTATCATTTATTTCTGTATCTAAAAATTCATAGATACTATCATTATCGTCTAACTCATAATCTAAATAATCTATTTGCTTATATTTATAATCATTTAGTGTAAATTCGGCAATTTGCTTCTTTTTTATATTTCTAGGTAATTTGCAGTCTTTAGCTAAATGTCCTAGTTTACCACAATTGTAGCAGTTACAATTTGATATATCTTTCTTTGGTTTAGAGAGACGTTTTTGTTTATTATCTTTTATATAATAACGTTTTCTTGGTTTTTTATATTTATATTTTGTTTTTCGTTTTCGATATTTTTTATTTCTACGATTTGTTTTATAACTTTTTTCTTTATAACCAAATTGGGGTGCTGTTACATATGTACAACAGTCTAAATTTTTTAATAATATTTTTTCCATTGTTAATTTTTCTTTTTGTGTTTCACATAGCTGTATAAACCATTGATGTAAAAAGTTTATTCTAGCTCCTAAAGTATTTGTAGTTTCACTATTATTCCAGTCTTTTATTATAAGTGAAAGGGGGCGGAAGTAGTTAAGGTATGGTGAAGGTATTTGATGAAGAAGAGAGAGGATTCTGGAAAGCTTGTGTTTATTACTGAGGTCTGAAGCCTCTATTTATAGCACAAACTAACATGATTGGTCAGGACAGTGACCGACACTATTTTTCACACTTGGCAGGCTATAATTCTGCCGACACTATATGACAAACTACTTTACATTATGGCCGTTCTTTTATAGATGGCCGACAAACTTTTATAAAGTAAAAAAAAGTAAAAGCTATCTATAATGGCCTACATGTGGCCGACAAAGACTAAATTTACAATTATGGCCTATATTGGCCGACAATTACAAAATATCTTTTGACTTCTATCTTCTTTTGTTGTCATCTCTTTTGGCTTTATTCGAATAAAACCTCTGGTATTGTTTTATCTCCTTCATTGCATTTTGAACATATATGCTCCGGATATTTATGTCCAATAAGCTTGCAATATCTTGTTAACAATTCTTCAGAGATAAATCCTCTTTTAATTGCTCTAGTTGTAGGCATATCTTCTGGTTTAATTAAGGACAATATCCATTTCTGAACTTCATCCATATCTGCTTGCCTTATCTCTCGTGAATTCGCATATATCATTAGATGATCTCGCGAATAATAACTCCAAATTGCATTACCTTGTAAATAATTATTTGCTAACTCTTGAATAATCGTTGATAATCCAATTATTCTTTTGTTTGCGTAAAAACTTGGTAACTCAATTTTAGGTATTTCTGGTTGTTGATCAATATCTTCCGGTATAATCATATCTCTTGTTAATCCAATTTTGACAACTTGGATCATTGGTTTTATTTCGCTAAAAAGTATCTCTGCTGGTGCTGTATAACATCTTATAAAAAATAGATTTCCTTTGGTTATCTTTTTGTAAATAAGAAAAGCTCTGTGGATTTCAGGAATTCCACTAACTTCTTCACCTGTATATGTATAGACCGTACTTAACAATCCATAATTAAAACAAGTTTTAACTAAATTTGGGTTAGTTTTTGGCTGTGCGATTAACTTATTGTAACCTTGGAGTTTCTGGGTTATATAGTCTTCTGTTTTTTCCTTTGTAGTGGTTGATCTTGGTTTTGTGTTTAAGAAGGTTACTATTTGGTATATATTTTCTATATAGTTCTGGGAAATATGGTTGTAAATTTTCTTTTCCTTGCTCAAACTAGCTGCATAGGTAGATATTTGTGGGGCTGATGCTTCGATTATCTGGATTTTTGGTACAAATGGTTTTTTAAATAAATTGTTTAGGTTTATGGGTTTTGGTTTTGATATTTCCATAATTTCCTTGCTAGTACCTGCAATTCCTGTAATAGATAATTTGTTAATATTTTGAGTTTTATGGTGTTTCTCATCGTCACCTTTTATCTCTGGCTTTTTACCGTCTGCCTGAAGACGTAGCTCCGCATATTTTGAGTCATGCTGCTGACTATTAACTTGCTCCTTAAGCATTTTTACTTCATTATCTATTTTGTCTACCTTTTGACAAAGGTTTGTCATCATAGATAGTAGCTGCTTCATTGTATCTATTTCTGCTGAGATAGTCTGCAATAAGATTCTTATTAGTAGAAATTACTTCAATTGTAAAAGTGAAGTTTAATATATTTAATACTAATCTACGTATTTCTTTAGTTGTTACCGAATCATCTATCTTTCGTGTTAGCCACCATTTTACCTGCGTATTATCTACTCTAACAATAAATTTGTTATACACAATATAATGTTCAAAAGCTAATAAACATTTATATAGTGCTAATAGCTCTTTTCTATTAATTTCCCATTTTGTTTGGGGTTCAGTATATGATCCTGAATGATATCTACAATGATATTCAATCTTTTCATCAGTATATTTATATTTTAGTATTCCTCCATAACTATGTTCACTAGAATCAGTTTCAACTATATATGTAAAATTTCTTTTTTCATCAGGAAAATTAAGTTTTGGTAGTTTCATACATAATTGTTTAATATTCCTTATATTGTCATTATCTTTTTTATCGAAATGGTATTCTATATCTTTCTTAAGTTTTTTATGTAAAGGTTTTAGATATTCTGCTAATTTAGGTACGTATTCTCTTACCTGATTTACTAGTCCTAAAAAGGATTGTAATTTCTTTTTCGTATCTATATTTTCCTCTACATTAATAATTTTTTGTACTAAATGAGTTTGCATTTTTATACCTGTTTTATCTATTTGTATTCCAAGAAATTCTATTTGTGATTTCATAATTTCTACTTTTTTCTTATTCAAACTAATACCTGATTGCTTAACTATATTAATAAATTTTTCTAATAATTTAATATGTTCTTCTTGTGTTTTAGAATATAATAGTATGTCATCAATATAGACTATACAATTTTCTAATTGGCTAAAATAGTTATCCATAAAACATTGATATCTTCCTGGTGCATTTTTATATCCAAAAGGTAATACATTCCATTCATAATATCCTTGGGGTACAGTAAAAGCGGTTAACTGTTTTGATTTATCTTCAAGTTTTAGATGGTAGAAACCCGATTTACAATCGAATTTGCTAAAATAGCTATAACCCTGTATTTGTCTTATTTTTAGTATTTTATTTGGTATAGGATAATTATATGTTTTTGTCTTAGCATTTAAATTTCTGTAATCAATAACTAGTCTACTTTTACCACGTTTTTGTTCATTATAGTTATTAACAATAAATGCAGGACTACAATGTTTACTATTTGTTTCTTGTATATAATTATTTTTTAATAATTCATCTATATGGATTTTAAATTCATTAAGATCATCAAAGTTATATCTTAACGGTTTTTGCAATATTATACTATTTTTACAGTAGTTTTATGTTTATCCCATCCATTTAAAGGATTATCATTGTATAAAGATTCTAATTGATCAGTTATTAGTGTAAGTTTATCTATTGTGAATATAATAATTTCAAAATTATTTGTGTCTTTTATGTTTTCCATTTCTTGATTTATTTTTTCATTTCCTTTTATCCATTCCTTAGCTTTTCTTAGTTTATTGTTAACTCTTTTTGCTCCTATTTTATAACCACATGGTGTTGTGAACCACCAATGCGTTTTAGTTATTATATGGGGGTATAGTTTTTCTAAGAAAGGCATTCCTAGTAATATATCTTTTGTTTTACAATCAAAACAATATATAGTTTCTATTGTTAAGATTTTATCCCAAATTTGTATTTTAACATTTTTAGCTTTGTAAGTAATCATGCTACTTTCGTTATTAAATCCTGTTACTATCATGGGTGTTTGTAATTTTTCCCATTTATCTTCTGGTAAACAATTATATTTGCATATATTTGTTTCTGCTCCTGTATCTATCATAGGTGTATAATATCTGTTATAATATCCTTCTACGATAATTTTCGCAAGTATATATATTTTCATTTTATTCTCTGAATTATAATTTTCTTGTTTTGGCAAGTAAGTATTAATTTATTATCTTCTATTTTATATGGTATAAATTGTTCTAACCATTTTAACCCTAAGGTTATATCATGTTCACTTTGGTAAATTTTAAATGTTATAGTAAAATTTAAACCTCCTATTATGATATCCTTTTTAACTGTTTCATTACAAATTATTATTTCTGTGGGTAATCCAGGGCAAATATGTCCTGTTTTTGTAAGTTCATTTTCTGGGACTAGTTCTTTATTTATATAATTTTCTTCTTCACCAGTATTTATTAATATTTTATAGTTTTTGTTATCAGTAATACCTGCTATAAAGTAGTAATTTATTAATTCATCTTCTGTATATTGTATTTCAGGGAAATCATATTTTCTTTTTGAAGTACTAGCTCGTGATGAGGTAGCTCTAGATAATTTAGGGGTATTTACTCTTTCTTGTATTATTTGTAAATCATCATTTATATTCATAGCATTGTAACTATAATCATTGTTATCTATAATAGTAAGTATTTGATCGAAAGGGTTGTCGATTTTGATTCTATCTATTTTGTTTTTGGCAATAACTTTATGTTTTGTTGTTAATATATATAGATTTTTACATCTTACTGTAAATATCTTACTTCCAGGTTCTAACTCTATTCCTGATAATTTCCAATATAGCATTAGTGATTTGTCTATATTTTTATCTGTTAAGGCTATTGAATAATTAGCACTTATTATAAATTTAAATTTCTGATATATTAAGTTTCCTTTTATTGCACTTATTATACTTTTTTCTATAGGATGTATAATTCTATCATCTGCTAGATATAGCTCTATTGGTGTATCTATTCCTTCTCGAAAACAAGCTTTTAATAATATCTCTGTTCCTCCTAAATGTACATATTTTATAGGGGCTTTAGATTTTATTTGTTGTATTTCTTGATTAATTACTCTTTTATTAAGTATGGGAATTTGGGCTTTTCCTTTAGTATATTTACAATCTATAATGTGTTCTTTTTGACTTACTACGTAGTATTCTTCTTTACTTCGTTTAAAGAATTGATTTAATAAAGGTATTTTTAGTACTTTTTCTACACTCAAGTCTAGTTCTTTGTTTCTTATCTCCTGAAAAACATTATTGTCAAATATTATCTTTTGTTCTACTGATTCTTCATCGTTATATTCTTCAGTTGAAATTATTTTAATGTTTTCTTCAGTCATGTTCTTCATATAATTCGTTATTTGATTCGTTATCTGTTTCATAAACAGTTTCTATTTCTGAATTATCATTTATTTCTGTATCTAAAAATTCATAGATACTATCATTATCGTCTAACTCATAATCTAAATAATCTATTTGCTTATATTTATAATCATTTAGTGTAAATTCGGCAATTTGCTTCTTTTTTATATTTCTAGGTAATTTGCAGTCTTTAGCTAAATGTCCTAGTTTACCACAATTGTAGCAGTTACAATTTGATATATCTTTCTTTGGTTTAGAGAGACGTTTTTGTTTATTATCTTTTATATAATAACGTTTTCTTGGTTTTTTATATTTATATTTTGTTTTTCGTTTTCGATATTTTTTATTTCTACGATTTGTTTTATAACTTTTTTCTTTATAACCAAATTGGGGTGCTGTTACATATGTACAACAGTCTAAATTTTTTAATAATATTTTTTCCATTGTTAATTTTTCTTTTTGTGTTTCACATAGCTGTATAAACCATTGATGTAAAAAGTTTATTCTAGCTCCTAAAGTATTTGTAGTTTCACTATTATTCCAGTCTTTTATTATATTGGTACTAAAAGGTTCTGGTAATTTTGTAAAATATAGATTTTTTATTTCTTCTGCTTCATTTATATTATATTGGGCTTTGTAATAATATTCCTTAAAAGCACAAGTATATTCTTCTATGTAACACATATTATATATAGATAATTTTGCCATTAATTGTCTATTTATTGTTTTAATTTTAGTTTGTTCTTTTATATCAGAAGTTATACTTCCGAATTCATTTCTTAATGCTAAATCGTATTTTTCTAGAATTTCTATATTAGATGTTGTTAATGAACCATCTAGTTTTTTATCACTTCTTAGGGCTGCTTTACTTTCATTTGGTAAATTTTCTATCCATAATTTTGTTGTTCCTGTTAAGGTTCTTTCTATATATCCAGGTGTTTTAGTTATTGTAATTTTATTATCTATTAATTGTTTTGATAAATTGCCTATCCATAAGAGAATTGTTTTATTAACATCTATTACACAATCTAAATCCAAAAAATTAGTTTGTTCGACTGTTCTTTTAGGTTTCCATCTTGTATTTAATCTACTATTCCATATAGCATTATTTCGATCAGAATTTTCATAACTTTCTGTATAATAAATTGGCGTAGTTATTTTAGAATTTCTTCTAGGGCTATGATCTGGAGTTTTAACTCTAGATGTTCCTGGTTTATTTACATTGTTTGTGTTAATTTCTAATTTTAAATTATCTGTTTGTTTTAATATTTCAGTATATGTTTCACTAATATCACTAACTTCAGAATTTTCTGACTTATTAGATTCATTCTCATTTATCTCATTTATTTCAAAATTTTTAGTTTCAATAAGTATTTGTTTCATTTCATTTATTTCTTTAGCTAATTTTTCCTTTTGCTTTTCTTCAACTAGTAATTTTAAATAAGCTAATTCTTTTTCTAATTCTTTGATTTTACTATTTTTAGTTTCTTCAATTTTCTTAATTTCTTGAGTTGCTTCTATTCGTATTTTATCGATTTCTTTAGCTTTATCTATATCGTCATTTTCTTTTGTTATTCGTATCATAGCTGTTAGGCTATCTTCTAGTTTTGCAGATTCTTTTTCTAACATTAGATATAATTTATCTCCTATTTTTTTATACCTTCTACCTAAATTTGAAAAAACTATATTTATAGTTAATCCTTCGTAATTCTCATAAGTCTTTTCATCTACTATAAATTCTTCTTTATTCATTATTAGTTATAAATTATGTTATGTTGTAGTCTATATTCTAAACAGTCTATTTTTAGTTTTAAGTCAAATATCTGTTTCTTTTGTATTAATATAGATTTATGACATACTCCTGCAACTATATTTACTATTAATTGATCTTTCATAAAGTCGTGCATATATTGTAATCTATTTATTTCTTCAATTAAAAGTTGTTTTTCTATCCTTTGATCCATTTTAAGTATTAAGAGAATATTTTATCATAATATTCTTTTTTTAATATATTTAAACTTTGTATTTCTTTTGCATTTGTTTCTATGTATTCTAGATATTGTTCTCCTCGGAGATATATATATTTATTTACATTATCAATTAATAATTGTTCTTCTAAATCTATCTTTTCTTTAGTTTCTTTCCATAACCTCAAATATCTAAAATTGATCATTGATCTCTATATAGTTCTAAATCATCAAATAACTCATCTATATCTAAATTATCATCAACTATCAGCTCAGACCAACCTATAGTCATAGTTTCGATTATTTCATGCATAATTAACGTATCATATATTATTCTACGTGTATCAACATCAATATTTCTCAATATATAAAACAATATCATCATATAATTATCATCATTATCTAACAAGTATGTAGGCATATTCAGTTTAATTCAATTTATTTTCACTTAACAGATTTATTCCTTCCAATTTTTTCACAGTTTATACGTATTTATCATGAACGATAACAGCATAATATTCATCTCAGCTAGATTATTACTATGGTATTTTCGTTGAATCAGTTACCCTAACAGCGCCTCAACTCTGTGTACTCCCCTAAACGGCCTTCCTGCCTACCGGTTTCCACCTTAGGATGGCATAGTCTGGGCTTACTTATTTCGCAGAATAATTCCATAGCAAAAAACTTTCTAGAGATGACTATTATTGTATTATCAATTCATAATAAATACTTATAATCAGGAAAAAACTATCAGGAATAAAACAATTTAGTTACTCATAAATGATTTTGAGTATACCTGTTCTTGTAGATTGCTGGTAGAATATTATGATAAAATATTCTCTTAATACTTAAAATGGATCAAAGGATAGAAAAACAACTTTTAATTGAAGAAATAAATAGATTACAATATATGCACGACTTTATGAAAGATCAATTAATAGTAAATATAGTTGCAGGAGTATGTCATAAATCTATATTAATACAAAAGAAACAGATATTTGACTTAAAACTAAAAATAGACTGTTTAGAATATAGACTACAACATAACATAATTTATAACTAATAATGAATAAAGAAGAATTTATAGTAGATGAAAAGACTTATGAGAATTACGAAGGATTAACTATAAATATAGTTTTTTCAAATTTAGGTAGAAGGTATAAAAAAATAGGAGATAAATTATATCTAATGTTAGAAAAAGAATCTGCAAAACTAGAAGATAGCCTAACAGCTATGATACGAATAACAAAAGAAAATGACGATATAGATAAAGCTAAAGAAATCGATAAAATACGAATAGAAGCAACTCAAGAAATTAAGAAAATTGAAGTAACTAAAAATAGTAAAATCGAAGAATTAGAAAAAGAATTAGCTTATTTAAAATTACTAGTTGAAGAAAAGCAAAAGGAAAAATTAGCTAAAGAAATAAATGAAATGAAACAAATACTTATTGAAACTGAAAATTTTGAAATAAATGAGATAAATGAGAATGAATCTAATAAGTCAGAAAATTCTGAAGTTAGTGATATTAGTGAAACATATACTGAAATATTAAAACAAACAGATAATTTAAAATTAGAAATTAACACAAACAATGTAAATAAACCAGGAACATCTAGAGTTAAAACTCCAGATCATAGCCCTAGAAGAAATTCTAAAATAACTACGCCAATTTATTATACAGAAAGTTATGAAAATTCTGATCGAAATAATGCTATATGGAATAGTAGATTAAATACAAGATGGAAACCTAAAAGAACAGTCGAACAAACTAATTTTTTGGATTTAGATTGTGTAATAGATGTTAATAAAACAATTCTCTTATGGATAGGCAATTTATCAAAACAATTAATAGATAATAAAATTACAATAACTGAAACACCTGGATATATAGAAAGAACCTTAACAGGAACAACAAAATTATGGATAGAAAATTTACCAAATGAAAGTAAAGCAGCCCTAAGAAGTGATAAAAAACTAGATGGTTCATTAACAACATCTAATATAGAAATTCTAGAAAAATACGATTTAGCATTAAGAAATGAATTCGGAAGTATAACTTCTGATATAAAAGAACAAACTAAAATTAAAACAATAAATAGACAATTAATGGCAAAATTATCTATATATAATATGTGTTACATAGAAGAATATACTTGTGCTTTTAAGGAATATTATTACAAAGCCCAATATAATATAAATGAAGCAGAAGAAATAAAAAATCTATATTTTACAAAATTACCAGAACCTTTTAGTACCAATATAATAAAAGACTGGAATAATAGTGAAACTACAAATACTTTAGGAGCTAGAATAAACTTTTTACATCAATGGTTTATACAGCTATGTGAAACACAAAAAGAAAAATTAACAATGGAAAAAATATTATTAAAAAATTTAGACTGTTGTACATATGTAACAGCACCCCAATTTGGTTATAAAGAAAAAAGTTATAAAACAAATCGTAGAAATAAAAAATATCGAAAACGAAAAACAAAATATAAATATAAAAAACCAAGAAAACGTTATTATATAAAAGATAATAAACAAAAACGTCTCTCTAAACCAAAGAAAGATATATCAAATTGTAACTGCTACAATTGTGGTAAACTAGGACATTTAGCTAAAGACTGCAAATTACCTAGAAATATAAAAAAGAAGCAAATTGCCGAATTTACACTAAATGATTATAAATATAAGCAAATAGATTATTTAGATTATGAGTTAGACGATAATGATAGTATCTATGAATTTTTAGATACAGAAATAAATGATAATTCAGAAATAGAAACTGTTTATGAAACAGATAACGAATCAAATAACGAATTATATGAAGAACATGACTGAAGAAAACATTAAAATAATTTCAACTGAAGAATATAACGATGAAGAATCAGTAGAACAAAAGATAATATTTGACAATAATGTTTTTCAGGAGATAAGAAACAAAGAACTAGACTTGAGTGTAGAAAAAGTACTAAAAATACCTTTATTAAATCAATTCTTTAAACGAAGTAAAGAAGAATACTACGTAGTAAGTCAAAAAGAACACATTATAGATTGTAAATATACTAAAGGAAAAGCCCAAATTCCCATACTTAATAAAAGAGTAATTAATCAAGAAATACAACAAATAAAATCTAAAGCCCCTATAAAATATGTACATTTAGGAGGAACAGAGATATTATTAAAAGCTTGTTTTCGAGAAGGAATAGATACACCAATAGAGCTATATCTAGCAGATGATAGAATTATACATCCTATAGAAAAAAGTATAATAAGTGCAATAAAAGGAAACTTAATATATCAGAAATTTAAATTTATAATAAGTGCTAATTATTCAATAGCTTTAACAGATAAAAATATAGACAAATCACTAATGCTATATTGGAAATTATCAGGAATAGAGTTAGAACCTGGAAGTAAGATATTTACAGTAAGATGTAAAAATCTATATATATTAACAACAAAACATAAAGTTATTGCCAAAAACAAAATAGATAGAATCAAAATCGACAACCCTTTCGATCAAATACTTACTATTATAGATAACAATGATTATAGTTACAATGCTATGAATATAAATGATGATTTACAAATAATACAAGAAAGAGTAAATACCCCTAAATTATCTAGAGCTACCTCATCACGAGCTAGTACTTCAAAAAGAAAATATGATTTCCCTGAAATACAATATACAGAAGATGAATTAATAAATTACTACTTTATAGCAGGTATTACTGATAACAAAAACTATAAAATATTAATAAATACTGGTGAAGAAGAAAATTATATAAATAAAGAACTAGTCCCAGAAGATGAACTTACAAAAACAGGACATATTTGCCCTGGATTACCCACAGAAATAATAATTTGTAATGAAACAGTTAAAAAGGATATCATAATAGGAGGTTTAAATTTTACTATAACATTTAAAATTTACCAAAGTGAACATGATATAACCTTAGGGTTAAAATGGTTAGAACAATTTATACCATATAAAATAGAAGATAATAAATTAATACTTACTTGCCAAAACAAGAAAATTATAATTCAGAGAATAAAATGAAAATATATATACTTGCGAAAATTATCGTAGAAGGATATTATAACAGATATTATACACCTATGATAGATACAGGAGCAGAAACAAATATATGCAAATATAATTGTTTACCAGAAGATAAATGGGAAAAATTACAAACACCTATGATAGTAACAGGATTTAATAATGAAAGTAGCATGATTACTTACAAAGCTAAAAATGTTAAAATACAAATTTGGGATAAAATCTTAACAATAGAAACCATATATTGTTTTGATTGTAAAACAAAAGATATATTACTAGGAATGCCTTTCTTAGAAAAACTATACCCCCATATAATAACTAAAACGCATTGGTGGTTCACAACACCATGTGGTTATAAAATAGGAGCAAAAAGAGTTAACAATAAACTAAGAAAAGCTAAGGAATGGATAAAAGGAAATAAAAAAATAAATCAAGAAATGGAAAACATAAAAGACACAAATAATTTTGAAATTATTATATTCACAATAGATAAACTTACACTAATAACTGATCAATTAGAATCTTTATACAATGATAATCCTTTAAATGGATGGGATAAACATAAAACTACTGTAAAAATAGAATTAATAGATAAAAATAGTATAATATTGCAAAAACCGTTAAGATATAACTTTGATGATCTTAATGAATTTAAAATCCATATAGATGAATTATTAAAAAATAATTATATACAAGAACTTAAGAAAGATATAGAATACCATTTCGATAAAAAAGATAATGACAATATAAGGAATATTAAACAATTATGTATGAAACTACCAAAACTTAATTTTCCTGATGAAAAAAGAAATTTTACATATATAGTTGAAACTGATTCTAGTGAACATAGTTATGGAGGAATACTAAAATATAAATATACTGATGAAAAGATTGAATATCATTGTAGATATCATTCAGGATCATATACTGAACCCCAAACAAAATGGGAAATTAATAGAAAAGAGCTATTAGCACTATATAAATGTTTATTAGCTTTTGAACATTATATTGTGTATAACAAATTTATTGTTAGAGTAGATAATACGCAGGTAAAATGGTGGCTAACACGAAAGATAGATGATTCGGTAACAACTAAAGAAATACGTAGATTAGTATTAAATATATTAAACTTCACTTTTACAATTGAAGTAATTTCTACTAATAAGAATCTTATTGCAGACTATCTCAGCAGAAATAGATACAATGAAGCAGCTACTATCTATGATGACAAACCTTTGTCAAAAGGTAGACAAAATAGATAATGAAGTAAAAATGCTTAAGGAGCAAGTTAATAGTCAGCAGCATGACTCAAAATATGCGGAGCTACGTCTTCAGGCAGACGGTAAAAAGCCAGAGATAAAAGGTGACGATGAGAAACACCATAAAACTCAAAATATTAACAAATTATCTATTACAGGAATTGCAGGTACTAGCAAGGAAATTATGGAAATATCAAAACCAAAACCCATAAACCTAAACAATTTATTTAAAAAACCATTTGTACCAAAAATCCAGATAATTGAAGCATCAGCCCCACAAATATCTACCTATGCAGCTAGTTTGAGCAAGGAAAAGAAAATTTACAACCATATTTCCCAGAACTATATAGAAAATATATACCAAATAGTAACCTTCTTAAACACAAAACCAAGATCAACCACTACAAAGGAAAAAACAGAAGACTATATAACCCAGAAACTCCAAGGTTACAATAAGTTAATCGCACAGCCAAAAACTAACCCAAATTTAGTTAAAACTTGTTTTAATTATGGATTGTTAAGTACGGTCTATACATATACAGGTGAAGAAGTTAGTGGAATTCCTGAAATCCACAGAGCTTTTCTCATTTACAAAAAGATAACCAAAGGAAATCTATTTTTTATAAGATGTTATACAGCACCAACAGAGATACTTTTTAGCGAAATAAAACCAATGATCCAAGTTGTCAAAATTGGATTAACAAGAGATATGATTATACCGGAAGATATTGATCAACAACCGGAAATACCTAAAAATGAGTTACCAAGTTTTTACGCAAATAAAAGAATAATTGGATTATCAACGATTATTCAAGAGTTAGCAAATAATTATTTACAAGGTAATGCAATTTGGAGTTATTATTCGCGAGATCATCTAATGATATATGCGAATTCACGAGAGATAAGGCAAACAGATATGGATGAAGTTCAGAAATGGATCCATTTGGTTTAAAAAATAAAAAGTGTTTAGCTTTTATGATAACCGTAGGAAAGCATGTGGGAAGACAAACTTGTCTCATCCCTTATTATTATGGTGCTAGGTTGAAGCCTTCCTTTTGAGATGATGTGTGATGCAAGTGGGATGGTGTTTGACTCTGTTCTTGGGCAATACAAAAATAAGTTTTTCAATTCCATTTACTATTCTAGCAAGATGTTGTATTGTGCTCATAAATATCATAAGAACAACAATTGCTAGCTATTTTATATGATTCTAGAAAGATCAGAGCATATTTGTTAGATACCAAAGTTTTAGTGCATACTAATCAGGCAACCATGAGGTATTTAATAGAAAATAAGAAAGCCAAGACTAGAGCGATTCAACGGGTTATTCTTCTTGAAGAGTTTGACTTTCAAGTGAAACATAGGAAAGGTTGCGGAAATCAAGTATCTAGCCATTTATCATAGGTAAAGCCAAATGTTGACTTAGCTTTGGAAATAAACATAGATTATACATTTCCTTATGAGTTTCTAGTGATGATCTCTCATGTTTTATACCAATGGTATACTAATTATGAAAAATTTATAATTTGTGGATTGATGCCCGAGCGATTGAATGGAAATCAAAAGAAGAAGTTCATTTTTTATATTAATAAATATACTTGTCATGACTTTTATATCTTTAGGGAGTGTGTTGATCACATTATTAGACATAGTGCTCTAGAACATAAGGTAATAAATCCTTGAAGCTTGTCATGCATCACCCCTGGGTGGGAACCATGGAGGAACCCGAACAACATCCAAACTGTTGCAATGTTGATACTATTACCATACATTGTATCGAGATGCAAATGCTTATAAAAAGCATGTGTGCAATCCAAAATCCAAGGAAGTATCTACAGAAGGCATGAGATGCCTGAGTCTCGTAAAGTTGAACTCTTTGATGTACAGGGAATTCACTTCATTGCACCATTTGTTAGATCCTTCGGTAACAAATACATCTTAGTGGACATTGATTATGTTTCAAAATGGGTAGAAGCCGTGGTTTTACCTAAAAACGAAGGAAGAAGTGATACTAAGCTTCTCAAAGTGTATATTTTAACAAGGTTTGGCACACCGAGGGCTATTATAAGTGATGGTGGTTCCCATTTATGTAATCGCAGATTTGAAACATTTGTCAAGTATGGGGCAAAACACAGGGATTTTACGCCATACAACCTGCAAACGAGTAGACAAGTTGAGGTGTCCAGCATTGATACAAAGAATATTTTTGCAAAAAATAGTAAGAGTCAACCATACCGATCGGCATAGCAAGCTTGAAGATGCACTTTGAGAATTTTGGGCCAATTAGATAACTTTCAAGTCTCCTATTTGCATGTCCCCATACGTAGTAGTGTTTGGAAAGCCAGCCACTTCCCCATTGAATTGGAGAACAAAGCCTTATGGTATTGGATAAGGTGAATTTAAATTGGGATATGTCTCTAAACAAATGTGTTGACGAACTCCTTAAATTAGATTAAAAAAAACATCAAGGGTATATGAATGTTGTGCACTCCAAAGAGAAGGTCAAACGATTGCATAACGCTTAAATATTACACCGGGAGTTTAGGGTAGGTGTGCATGTTCTAATCTTCAATCCAAGGTTGGAACTTTTTTCAGAGAAAGTAAAAATCAAAGTGGATTGGTCCATACAAGGTGACTAGAGTGTTTGGTAATGGGGAGATTGAAATTGAAGATTTTAAGGGTATCAAGTTCAAGGTCAATGGCCTAAGGTTGAAAGTTTTATCTAGGAAAGGGCGTGCTGTGAGAGTTATTGGAAGTGGTATACTTGGATTTTTCTTTAGATCATGTCCACGTGATTTCACAATGTTAAATGAATCACTTCTTGTAAGGCAACCCAAGTTTATATAGTTTCAAATATATTTTTTGTATGTGCCCGAGAAAATGGAATATTCAGCGGACAACTTACCATGTCGGCGAGTCGCCCTAATGATTAACTAGACCCCCTTTGAGGCCTAGATTGAGGTGGCTCAAACTATTGAAAGTCCTATCAACTTCGGTGGAGTTAATGTTTTCGATAGGCAATTCGATGAACATGTTCTTAATATGGACTTTGTTTGCTTCTTTGATGAAAATTCCTAAGGAATCATTGAACTTTGATGATCAACAAAATACTTCGATGATTCTGCGTACTATCTCAGCGACCATCTTCAAGTTTAAAACAAGGTATGAAGTTTCATGATTGCCACAGGCACATTTGCCGAGTTGAACCCTTTCCGTGATTTGCCAACTATGTAGATGAACTCAATTTCAGCTGGCCTGAATGGAATTTCAACCAAACTACTTCTAACAGGGATCCACTCAGCCTATTTCTCTTTCTTTTCTTTTTACCATGGTACAATATTTGTTTATTTTTCTTTGTAAATTGAATATATAGTTATAATATAATATGTATTGTTTTATTATTTGTATTACTTTAATGAAATGATTGCATAAAGTTTCAAATAATGCAATTTCCGTATTATAATTATGCATTTTTTATTGTCAACTTTTTGCAAGATTTTAATTAGCTTCAATTAATTTATTTTTCTGATCACCAATAAGTTATATGATCAAAACATGATTAATGTATTAATTTGTATTTTTCGATTCTTATTAGAGACAAAAAAATAATAATATTAAGTGTTAATTGATAATGAAAAATTAAATAGGTCATATACTATAATAATTAAATTTTTATTTGATTATCTTAAAGAGAAAAACATTCTATTGTAAATAAAATTCAAAGATTTTTTTTTCAATTTTAATTAGGAGGATTTTAAGAATATACTTGAAAAAATATTATTTCAAAATTTAGTGAGCATTCTTAGTTTACTTAATTACTTCATTTGTACTCCCTCCGTTTAAAAAAGAATGACCTAATTTGACTTGGAACGGAATTTAAGAAAAAAAGAAATTTTTTTAATCTTGTGGTTTTAAATTAAAGTTATGTCAAATGTACCAAGATATCCTTTAATCTTGTGGTCTTAAACATGTCACGTGAAAAGTTAAAATTAAAGTGTTGCCAAAAAAAGAAATGAGACATTCATTTTGAAACAGACTTAAAAGAAAATACAGACATTCTTTTTGAAATGGAGAGATTATATTTTATTTATCATACAGTTTTTTTCCAATGTTTAAAAACTTTTATTCAATTAAATTATTTTTATTTATCATTATATTTTATTTTAATCTAATCTTTTTTACCATACTAGTTGTTTTTTTAGCAAAATACATCAATTAGATTAGACTTTATATATTCTCATTTTAGGAAAGATAAAAAATTAATTTAAAAATATAAAAAGAATGGACTTGAATGTACTTTACCTTTTTACAGAGATGGGTCCCACTTTTTGGATGTAATAGATTCTTCTAGTGAGTTGCCTGTTTTTTTGGGAAATTAGCATTATATACAAATGGTTTAAAATGAGATTTTTGGTAAATTGACGAAATTGTTTTTCTTTCTATATAAATGAAAATCTAACATGACTTATCCAATAAGAAATGTAAGAGAAAAATGTTTCATTTTCATTCAACTAATTGTGTTGGTAATAGCAAATGGACATTACTGTTTAAGTTAAAAACAATTCAAACATTAAAGAAAATGAAGAGATAAAATAGTGTTAATATATCATTTATGTAATGTACTGAATAGTAAATAGAAAAGTAGAGCTTTAAGAATGAAAGCTACATATTGATAGATTGTGTTCATGTTTGTTTTTTCGCTCTCTATATTAGGTTTTGTTTCCTTCATTGCATTTATTTACGGATAAGTCATATATATAATGGTATTGACATATTCATACTATTAGAGGTAATAATATTATCTTAGTTAGCTTCTTCAGATATTTTTTCTTTTATGATAAAATGCACCGTCATATTATTTTAAATTTTACTTATAGGATAAAATATAAATATAATAAAGTTAATATTGTTAGTAAGTCAACTTTTTAAATATGTAGAAGCTTTATAATAATGATAAGAGATGGATACTGGTACAACACACGGTTCTTAGAAACTAGTATACATAAATGTAGGCTGTCCGGTGCGGTGAGGACAAAGAAGAAAATAGAAATAGAGTAAATTTATTTATTTATTTATTTATTTAAAGGTGAGTTATTGGTGCATTGCAAACATGTATTCATGGATGGTTTAGGATAAGAGGAAGGAAGTAGCAACTAGGGAAGAAACGATGGCAATGGTGGAGAGATGGACGTTAATTGTGTCGGCACTGGATTGTGACTCTGGAGAAATGTTACTAAAAACACCTTCAGGAACTGGTCCACCAACGGGTGCAGCACCTCCTACGCCTCCATCAAGGGTTCCAATCACATTATTATCAACTGGGCTTTCTGCAACATTTGGAGAAGGCGCTGGCGCAATTGATGCCACTAACGCCACAACAAGAAATATTATACCAACACCTAACATTACACGTCCGGCCATTTTAATCTTTTTTTATTTATTCTTTTCTTTTTCTTTTTTCTAATTGGAATTCTGAAAAATGTTGCAATGCTCAACGAATTAGAAAAACAGCAAGAGTTTAAAAGAATGTGAAAATAGCAGGACTGATTAGCCGAAGTATAAGGATGGCCAACAACGACTCAATAAATTAGAGGGCCACAAAAATATTATATTTAATTTAATTTGATAGTTTTATTAATTTATTGTAAATAAGTGGTGATTGATTGACTAATTGCAAGTACCATCACCGCATTAACTTAAAAGTCTCATAGCCACATAGAGCGGATCCATATGTAACGTTTTGGGTTCTCGATAACCCATTGAATCCAAGCAAATTATATTCTGTTATACAGAAATTTCTTAGAATCGGTATATAATACCTCAAAGAGCACCCATTAGCTTGTTCTCTTTCCTTTTAATTGTACTTTCTCTCTTTTAATTTCTTTCTTTACTTCTTTATTTAGTTTTTAATTTCTTTTTTTTTTGAAAAAAATATATTATTGTGTTGCTCTTATATTTTATGCTAGTAGCAATTTTAAGTTAATTACTACTTTGTGGGAATATACTGATTTATTATTCTTGTAAAAAGTTTAATATTAAGGGAGGGTTAGCATCCTGATACAGATTGAAAAATCATACATTAGTAATCCATGTACTTGAAAGAGAATTCAATATCTAAAAGAAAGTGCAAAAATGCGCAGAAATTGGAAAGAAATGAGATGAAGTGAAAACTAATTATGAAAGAAAATGAAGAAAGTAATTTTTAAATTCAAGTACAAATTATGAATTCACAATAGAGCTAATTATCCTTTAATTAACTCCTAACGACAAAATTAGCCATTAAGAAACTAATCCATAGCGCTAAGAAAACAAGGTGATTGACAGTGACACCCCATTATGAAGAGACGCATGTAGCACCGAACCATTTGCTATTGTTGTATAGAAGTCACAGAGACTTACTAAAACAAACAAACAACTCTAATCTTTAAAATCAGCCCTTGACCAGCTAGGCCCGTATCAACAACTTTACAAAGAAAACATTTACTCTCAACAATTCACATAAACAAATAATAAGCTAGAACACATGTTCTCCTAGGGTCGTCAAGGTCACCATAATATTTTGGAAAGCATAAATCTAAATAGGACGTGAAACCCATCATGATTTCTATATAGAAGGTGAAAACAAGTACAGTACAACATGTCTAACACTTTCAAAACCTCATAAAACCAACAAACAAGGCCAATAACATGGCCATATACACCCAACACAGTGATCTACTAAACTCTATTAAACATATAAATACTTAAAATTTAAATTTATAATAAGTGCAAATTACTCAATAGCATTAACAGATAGAAACATAGATAAATCATTAGTATTATATTGGAAACTATCCGAAATAGAATTAGCACCAGGAAGTAAAATATTTACAGCAAAATGTAAAAACCTATATATATTAACAACAAAACATAAAGTAATGGCAAAAAATAAAATTGATAGAATAAAAATAGAAAACCCTTTTGACCAAGTAATTACAATAATAGACAATAATGATTATAGTTATAAAGAAATAGACATGGAAGAAGATTTAGAAATAGTAAAAGAAAGAATAAGCACTTCAAGTATACCAAATATATTAAATAGAACTACTTCATCAAGAGCCAGTACATCCAAAAGAAAATATGAAATTCTTAAAATATTAAATACAGTAGAAGAAACAATGAATCATTATTTTATAACTGGAATAATTAATGAAAAAAGATACAGGATATTAATAAATACAGGACAAAAAGATAATTATATAATTAGAGAATTGGTTTTAGATACAGAAATTATAAAAACAGGACATGTATGCCCTGGATTACCTAGTGAAATTGTAACTACAAATGAAGAAATAGTAGAAAAAGAAATAATTATAGGAGGAATATTATTATTAATACCATTTAAAATTTACCAAGGAAATCAAAATATTACTTTAGGAATAAAATGGTTAGATGAATTTAAACCATATAAAATAGAAAATGAACAATTAATCATAACCTGTCAAAATAAGAAAATAATTATAAAAAGAACAAAATGATTAATGAAGATATATATACTTGCAAAAATTATTGTAGAAGGATATCACAACAGATATTATACACCTATGATAGATACAGGAGCAGAAACAAATATATGTAAATATAATTGTTTACCAGAAGATAAATGGGAAAAATTAAAAACACCTATGGTAGTAACAGGATTTAATAATGAAAGTAGTATGATTACATATAAAGCAAAAAATATAAAAATACAAATATGGGATAAAATTTTAATAATAGAAGAAATGTATAATTTTGAATTTACAACAAAAGATATGTTATTAGGAATGCCATTTTTAGATAAACTATATCCTCATATTATAACTAAAACTCATTGGTGGTTTACTACACCATGTGGATATAAAATAGGAGCAAAAAGAGTAAATAATAAACAAAGAAAACCAAAAGAATGGATAAAAGGAAGTGAAAAAATAAATCAAGAAATGGAAAACATAAATAGCAAACAAATAAACCAACTAGAAATTATCATATTTACAATAGATAAGGTTAAAATAATAAATGAACAATTAGAACTATTATATAGCGAAAATCCATTAGAAGGATGGGAAAAGCATAAGACAAAGTAAAAATTGAATTAATAGATGAAAATAGTATAATAATGCAAAAACCATTAAAATATAATTTTGATGATTTAAATGAATTTAAAATGCATATAGATGAATTATTAAAGAATAATTACATACAAAAGAGTAATAGTAAACATACAAGTCCAGCATTTATAGTAAATAAACATAGTGAACAAAAAAGAGGTAAAAGTAGAATGGTTATAGATTATCGTAATCTAAATGCCAAAACTAAAACTTATAATTATCCTATACCAAATAAGATACTAAAAATAAGACAGATACAAGGATATAACTATTTTAGTAAATTTGATTGTAAATCAGGATTTTATCATTTAAAACTAGAAGAAGAATCTAAACAACTAACAGCATTCACAGTACCACAAGGTTTCTATGAATGGAATGTTTTACCATTTGGATATAAAAATGCACCAGGTAAATATCAACATTTTATGGATAATTATTTTAATCAATTAGAAAATTGTATAGTTTATATAGATGATATATTATTATTCTCTAGAACACAAGATGAACATATTAGGTTATTAGAAAAATTTATACATATAATTAAACAATCAGGTATAAGTTTAAGCAAAAAGAAAGCAGAAATTATGAAATCACAGATAGAATTTCTAGGAATACAAATAGATAAAAATGGTATAAAAATGCAAACACATATAGTACAGAAAATAATTAATTTAGATGAAGATATAGATACAAAAAAGAAATTACAATCCTTTTTAGGATTAGTAAACCAAGTACGAGAGTACATACCAAGATTAGCAGAGTACTTAAAACCATTACATAGAAAACTTAAAAAAGATGTTGAATATCATTTTGATAATAAAGATAAAGAACATATAAAAAATATTAAGAATTTATGTAAAAAACTACCAAAACTATATTTTCCTGATGAAAATAAAAAATTTATTTATATAGTTGAAACAGATTCAAGTAATCATAGCTATGGAGGAGTTTTAAAATATAAATATGAAAATGAAAAAATAGAACATCATTGTAGATATTATTCAGGATCTTATACAGAAGCACAAATAAAATGGGAAATAA